>JAVYIG010011773.1:0-58248 GCA_035222895.1 Strongylocentrotus droebachiensis | reverse complement strand
CCTCAGGATTACCGTACTGTAACTTACTATTGATGAACACTAGACTAGCACTCCAAGCCATGTATTGCAAGGAAATGCATTGTTAGAGCAAACTTGGTCTCAGCACACCATTAACATAGACAATTTGCATAAAGACTTCAAGAAGCACTGCACTCACAAGTATGCCTTTAACTCTTTATATGTAACACAACCAATCTCCCTGTGCCACATTGTATTTATCATGGGATAGATATATAAAAAGGCTTCAAGATTATTAAAAGGTTTTCAGTGCAAGATTCATCTATACCTGCGTTTAAAGGGTCATCATGGAGCTAATGAAGGCCGAAATGGGTAATTTTGTAAAGCCATTGTATTGCAGAAGGCAATCCTTCCCTTAATTGGTGCTTATTATTTTGAGCAGAATTGCAGTTGGAAAAAGAGTGGCCGAGCGGCGAGGCGACGTGGGCAACCGAAGCATGAACAAACTCCGCCCCTGACAGTATACAAGTACTAACCAGTACAATACAGTCAACAGGATGAAAACACAGGAATGTGTAAATTCTTTTACATTTGAAACACTTCTCTTGTCAAATACAGGTTCTTTAAATGGGTAAGCTTCTCCAATAACACAATGTTACAAAACAAGCTTCAATGTAAAACACGTATGGGTTTCATAAATCCTGCAAAATAAATGTTATAATTATAATGTGAAAATGAAGCTAACGTAATGCAAAGCTTGAGAGGGGTAAGCAGGTTTTGTCAAAGAACTGCAAATGCAGTCCCGAGGTCCGGTTTTTCTTGCTACATTTCTACAGCCTGTAGAAGATACATGTACATTGAGGTAAACTCACAAGCTTTGCATTATGTTTCTTTCCTTTTCTCTACCAATAATCGCGAAAAAAAAAATCTATTTACGGTACTATTCTAAGATGTGATTCATTTGAAATACATTGTGATTTGGAAATAATACAGATTTAGATTTCTTTGATAATGCATAAATAATAGTGACATTTGTATAGTATATGTTCGTAAGTGCTTTACGTTGCAATTACTATTACCATGGTCATTGGATTCAACGGCTAATCTGCAAATGATTGTGCACATGCTTCACTCTCTGGGGAGTATTCATGCCAGGTGCCATTTCACAAGCGCACACATACCATTCCAGCCAAAGTATTGATAGTATCCATTACTGAGACCACAACACCTCTACAAATTGTAATCACAACATCCATACTAACTTCCTGAAAACCACCATGGACTGAAATGCAGAAAAACAATACAGACCTTCTTAATGTGCACTACATACATCTACTTATCAAGGCATCTATTGGATATCCTTCGAACCTTTATGTTACTGTGTTTCATTCAGCCTTGTATCAAACTGACCTTGTCTGGACCAACGATTTGAACCACTGCCTGAATAAACTCTACATAGAAAAAACTGCCCTCTGCCCTGTAACATAAAGACATCAACTTACAATCTATTTGATATCCTATCTTGATGAAAATCATTGTATCTGCAAAATTAAATCAATCAAAAGCTACTATTCATTGTACGTTACAATTTATTGAAAACAATACAATTAATTGTAATTGTTCATGCTTCAGGGTTAAGGTCATATAATTGTTGGTGGCATTTGTGTCTGTTTTCACTTGATCCATACTGGTTGTTGATTGTGGGTTTGGTTAAAAAGTCTTTCTTTATCTAACAAAGCAATAAAGAAAACAAATAAAATGCATTCTTGTCCAGGTTGGTTCACTATCCTTATAATAGAAGAGTCAAATATTAGGAGTGATAACCAAAGAAAAATTATTCTTCCCTAAAAAATATTTTCCTTTGAATATGTTTCTTGGAAATGAACCTTCATTGAAGGTTTTCAAAACTGGCATTATTGGCTGGCTATCCACAAACAAATGATAGTATGATGCATTATCATTTAATTGTAAAATACAGCTTCAGGACATTGCATGATCAAAAAGAAGAGATTTTTTGTCATTTGAGTGGATGATTTCTTATTCATTGCAAGAATAAGGACATTGTTTGCACTTAGTCGCTAAATCTCAAAACATGTTGGCTGCTTCAAGCTCCAATAATATATGTATATATGCACCTACTAACCATAAATAGAAAAGAAGACAGTAGACAAAGGCAGACAGGAAACCCCTTTGCAAATACCCTTGATGAAATTCTAGTACCCTGTATTGAATGGTGAGACACATATTACATTTGGAAGCAACGTCCCTCCTCATCTTCTTTGTCACTTTGAATATTAAATAACGACTGCAATTTAAGAGAAGGTTGAGTTCTTGGACAGGTGGACATTATTTTGTGAGTTTTCCATTCTGTTTATGTTAGTGTATAAGAATAACATAAAAAAGGCCATTGAAAGGGATGGTTTTTCAATTCCCATCATATTTGAAATATAAGAAATAGCTGAAATGCTTGAACCAAAGTTTCATGCCACATCTTTGTGTAGTCCCATACACACATTTCTGTGTACAGTGCACATGACTTTCAGCAAAAATAAGTCAATTTCTCATCATTCTGATGATTCCCAAGACCACACAGTATAAACTAATTATTTGTGCTACAAAATCAACCTCTTTCATTTGCTTCAAAACATTTTTTTTTTTTACAACGTAATTGCATGACCAGAACTCAATTCTATCTGTCAAGAAATGATCACATTTTACACCAAGTATAGATGACAAGACAGCTCCATGCAATGTGTTTTATAATGCCACAATGGTAAATAAATCTACAGTATATATCATTTCATATAAATACTCCACCAGTCCTGTGCTGTACAATAACTATTTGGATTTTCACACAATGGAATTGGAAGTTTGCTCCAATGGTTCTGCATATTTTGGTCCTTTGCATCAAGTAACATCAACCTTTGTAATTATCACCGATAATTTGCATTGAGTTGGGGTATCGAGTTCTTCTTCCTCATGAATACAACCGAATGTAAACGGCCACCAGACAACATTTGAAGAACAATTTCTTTCACCAAACCTACATCATGTAACATCAGTCCCACTCCTTGAATAACCCTTTGAATCAGCCATCTCAGTTCTTCTATGACAAACAGTCATGATTGAGATGAGTTGATGTTCATCATGACAACAGACACACCATTTCCCCCCTAATCCTGTCATCTTTCCATGCAATGAGACTCTATCCCTGCTTGAACAGAATTCACAAGACTTATGTGTCCTTCTCCTTCTGCAGTTCAGCATCTAGTTAAGTCTTTCACTTATCAGGTATCCCTCGTCTTCTATCCCTGTCCATGCTTGACGAGAAGTTCACAAGACACAAAAGTCCTTCTCTTTGTACATCCCATAACACATGTACCATCGCTGCAGCATGGATGAGTCTTGCACTGATGAGTTGTGTTTATGCTCTAGTGAAGGTACCCCTCCTGAGCTTGTGCATCTTTGCGACTGCACCTTCTCTTCAAACCAGCCATGAATACATTGTTCTTCACATCCCGAGGATCTGTCGTTGGAATGGCTTTCCTTGCATCATCCATCCATCCCGTTCATCCATGCCTGGGTCATGATATAGCACAAGCTGACTCCTCCTTCTCCACCTCTTCCTCCTCCTCCTCAAACACCTCATCATCACAGGGCTCAGGTTCTCCCATGCTTCCCCCTCTGGAGCTGTGCTTCTTGGACTCGTTTAGAGAGTGTTCCGAGGCGGACGAGGACCTGGAACGGGTTGGTGACGGTGCTCTCTCTACCACCTCAGCAAGGACACTCGCCTGAGGCTTCATGGCATGGAGGAGGGGCTTGTAACCAGGGCTACAGAGGAGAAAAGGGACATGCAAGTTTATAGACAGTGATAAGATTGCTGATGTGATTTTTTTTTGTTCAATGAGTCATGATTAAAGGGAGTGTGTCGTGATGAGACTATGTGTCTTTCCCGTGGCCCTACCCAATCAGGTATAATACGACTACGGACGACGCGACCGCACAGTCGCGTTCGTGCAACATATGCGAAACCGAAACGTGAGGAGAACTACGGTCTGTTTCGCTAACGCTAGTGCGCACTGACCCATTTAATCAAGTCCATTCGTTTACGTGCAGTTGTCCAAAAGAAGACGTAGACGGCGTTAACCAGTATTTGCCATGATACACTCCCCTTAATTGTCGCAAACATTCTCATAGAGGTAGTTTTCACACATTTATGAAAAGATTTAAAGCCAGTCCCATAATCCTAGTATTCAAACAAGTGATCCCTATATTTGCAAGATATACAGGTATGTCTCAGTACCATGCCAATCAATTGAATCATGTACACAACTGTAAAATGTGTGGTAATTTAATAGTGGCTGCAATCCCATCAAAACAGAGTGGTTGCCATTTAGGTAGTAGGTAAGACACTATAAATTGGAAATTCTCAAAGGAGATAGGAGTCTCACCATTCTGTATCAGCCCAGAGCTCCAGGAATGAGAGTCCCTCCCTCATGCGTGCAATGACATCCATGGGGATTTCCCCAAGGCTAGCTATGTTGACCACCTGACTCAATGATGATCTGTCCCTGAGGATGATGGATATGAGAAGACCCCACTCCAGGCAGCTGGCGTCTAAGACTATCTTTAAAAGATACCTAAAATAAAAGCAATCAAATCAATGAAAATTGTTGGATAAATGTACTGCAGGTTGGCATCCTTGATGTTCTGTACTACATGAATCTCCTCTCTAGGGCTTGAGAATTTTTTCACAATAACAAAGTCTGAACCTTATTAAGAAATATTTACAGCAACACAGTTTTGCAGATAAGCCTTAATTTGCAACTTATCAAAATCATGGTTTTATGGAATATTAGCCTTGAGTACGCGAGTCTAGGAACAAGATAGAAACCGCAGTGTATGATAAAGCACTGTGACATATTTAACATTTCTTTTCTCCAAACTCGACCAAAACAAATGTATCTCCTTAATACATTTAATGGATTTCATTGCAATAGCTCATAGTGTGAAAAGTCACTTCATACTTCAGGTTGATCAAAATAACTATGAAACTCTGGATAGTAAAGTGGAAACAAGAGCATAACCCACAATTCACAGTTATGAATATTGATTGAATACAGGTAAGACAATGAATTCCACAAATGGCAGCCATTACCTGAGTTCTTTTTCTGATTGTTTTGGTCCATGCTGAATGACTTCCTTGAAGAACTGTTCCAGCTCATCTACTGTGACGTTGTTTGACCAAAAGCTATCATCCAGGTTGTTGTCTCCCTCTCCTAGGAGACTACCATCAGAGGCTTCTGTAGTCCCAATGCTGGTTTCATCAGAACCTGTACCACAGAAGGATAATAATATACTGATTCAAGGAGGCGCAATGGCTCAGTGGTAGAGCAGTGGTCTCATAACCGGGAGGTCCAAGGTTCAAAACTATCTTGATGCGCTCGTGCCCTTGGTAAGACCATTATCCTCATTTCCAAGTCCCTCAGAAAGGACATAAAGCCGTCGGTACCTTGGTTGTTTACTTACAAGCATATACATGTACATGCTTCCTTAGCAGTCGGGTAAAACATTCATGAATCATCAATTTTAGGGGGTTCCCGAGGCAGCACCTATGCAGTACTTTAAAGACCATTCCCACTGGAGTGCTCTGATTTCAATTCACTCATTTTCCTACAGGTGTACATAAAACCTAATGAGAGAAAGCTCCTCACAACAGCAATCTGTTGCAGATTACCTGGAGTGCTATAATTTCAACTCCATCATTTTTATAAACGTGTACATACAAACTAATGAGAGAAAGCCCCCCCCCCCCATAACTGATATGACAATCTGTTGCAGATTACCTTTAGCAGATTGGTGTTTGAGTACTGCCTCCTCAGTCCTGGTATCACTGCCAGTGCTCTCAGACAGCATACTCTGAGTCCTGGAGAGCTTGAGGGTTAGCCCACCAGCAGGGTGACTACCGTTGGTGTGTCTGTTTACCACCGGCGCCATGGGGGTGGGCGTGGCTGGTTTAGGGGGCATACTGCTCACCCCTGAAAACTTAGTGGTAGGAATGAGGTCCACGGGTGAGGAAGGGGAATCCGTATGGGGATGCATACCATTTAGGGTACCAGTCGGAGGAGATATTTTTTGCACTGGAAAGAAACATAAAGAAAAGGATTTTCTTTAACAATCATCATTCAACATTCCTCCCTTTTTTTCTTCTACCAGACAAATAATAATAGATACATGTCAATATGATTTACAAACACAATATGATATTCCTTTCAAAAAAATTCTTTACAAGGCTTGTTTAGGAAATCTACCTCATTCAAATATTTTGACCTCACTTTATATTCCTTTACACACACAGAACTTTTCGCAAAAACTGTTAGAGTAAAAGAAAAATGATTAATAACTGGTACCAACATGAAATGAGTGATCAAAATTTAGACTCATCTTTAAATATATCATTGATATCAACAGTGCAAAAGATACTTTTTCATGGATAACAAGTTCAGTATAATCCAGTGTACATGCATGTTCCCTTTCCGCAAAAATACAAAAACAGTCAGAATTTAGTGATAACAAATTCTAGGGAAAGTCCAGGTTTGAAGGATTATGTGTACTTACAGTTCTTTGTAGATGAGGGGCTTTCAATGACAGGGAGAGGCCAGTTGAAATCAGAATGAAGTCTCTTCAAGGCATCAACAAAGCTGTCCACTCGAGCTACTCTCATCCTAAGTAAAAACATGAACACAAAGTCATTAGCTTTGTCTGAAGGAATTGAAAATGATGTATGTTTAGGATTAGCATATCCTCATCAAATAACACGCCTATTAAAATGATATTTGAATGAATTTTCTAGCGAGATTCATTTGATTTGTTACATTTACGTTGTTCTAAACAAACTTATTTACTACACGCTAACAATTTGGATTCACCTGAAGCAATTTGTTTCTTTATCAAGGTGAAGTTGCCTCACCAGAATTTTAAATTAGCTCAAAACACAGATATATTTTCAGCACTTGATCTATGCACACTAACCTTTCTCTAAGAAGCCATGATGTGAGTTTGAAGTCTAGATAACCAGTCATGACCCCTAACTCCTTTAACCTGTAAGCTGCCAGCAGCTTCCTAGCATGTCTTGCTAGAATGGTCTCGATGTAGTACTCATCTAAACCTGAATCGGTCATACTGCTCTGCCTTGAAAGGGTAGAATTCCTGCACAAGAAAAGAATATAGCAGGTTCCATAGAAGTAAATATCAGTAGAAAGGTTTTGACAACTGATGTAAGTGACTGAATTTATTGCATCTAATTGTCTATGGAAAAATATGTTAAAGAATTGTTGGCACTTCCTATTGAAATTGGTATAATACAAGAGGGCCCATATGTTGGTGAGACAGATATATTTTAAAGAACATCCATGCATTTCTTCACATAGAAAAGTTATTTGATCAATGCAACAGCATGTTGAATGCATTTAACTATTCACAATGCGTGAAGTTCTCATTCATCTTTAGTGTGCTTTGCTTATTTACTAAAGTACATACCATCCTCCTGTACTGTTGAAAATAATGTAATTCAAGTTTTGGCAACACTGCATTGTGTTGGACATAGATGTGTGAAGGCATGGTTGGAGTGTCTTAATCCAAATTTCAACCTTGAATTTTAAAATAGAATTGTGAATTTTTTTAGAATAAGGGATGCCAGTGGCAATTGTCTCGAGGGCCGGAAAAAGAAAAAGTCCTGTTAACGGTGATGAACGTTCGAACACAGCTAGCTAGCTCAAATTTCCTGGTCTATTCATGTTTTTTTTTCTGGTTCATTCATATCATATCTGATTGATACACAACTATTTGACACCCAAAATATAAAATTATAAAATTAGAATGAATTTAAACAACTTTCCCATGTTTTTATATGAATACGTTTCATGAAATCATCCAGTAATAATGCCTTACCTCTTCTCCGTAGTGTTCTGGTCAGCCTGCCTGTCCGTCGTGCTCCCTGGCTTGTTGCTATGACTGGAATGCCTACCCCTGGGCTTGGTCACACTGGCTGGCGTACCCATCCCCACACCCAGGGGGAACATGTGGTGATTGGCAAGAGGGGGCGGGGGCCTGGGTGAATCAAGCTCCCCTGAACCGATGGAGCGTAGGAATCTGAGCAGATCACGACATAGCGACCATTCACCATGCTCTAGAGCTGCATCTAAAAGCATGGTGGCATGCTGAAACAAAAATAAGAACAAAAATTTAAACAGTGGGTTGGAAAGATTAGACTTTAGCCATTTCAAGCTTGTTTCTGATTATGCATTCTTGGGGGTGTTTCACAAAGACTAAGATCAACTTTAAGTTGGACTTAACTATGGCAGGCTGTTCATGCCACTGTATGCTCTCACCATTCACTGGCATTGGTCTCTGAAGGGACGTACAAATTATGGTCACAAATCTACAGATTTTTACATTTTTTGATGGTCCATTATTGAAGGAAAAAATATTTTCTGAAGATCATAATGGTGAGAGCAAACAGTGGCATGAACTGCCTGCCATAGTTAAGTCCAACTTAAAGTCGATCTTAGTCTTTGTGAAACACTCCCCTGGACCTTGAGGCAGATTAGCCTTGTGCTAAACAAGTTAAGGATAATTACCCCTCCTGTTACTAAACCAATTAAAGAAACCTCATAAGAAACTTCTATATTGATTTGCTATAAACAGAATATGTCCTGTCATCTAAAATAGTATGACACATCACATTTATGAAAGTACAACCCAAATACAACATAAGTATTAAATGTATTTCAATTAGAGGGGAAATTGCATTTATTGTTATTGTAACAGGTCAGAATTGAACTGTTTTATAGTGAAAAATATCTATCTATTTCTAATCAATATCTCCTCAAGAAGTGAATAACAAGAAACTAAGAAGTGTATATGTTTACAATCTTTGTACTTCAAAGAAGTATGACTCACACATATTCTGAGTAGAAGTATGATACCAGATCCCCCCCCCCCTTCCAGAACACTTGTAATAACTTAGCTAAATAAACCCCAAATTGTAAACATCAGATAAGAACCCCAGGCTTCCTGTCTCCCTCCCAATAACAAGACCCTTTCCCAGAACAGGTGGTAGCTATACCACCGTGAGAGTGTAACTGCATGTTATATAAGAAGGCAGAGGTATTTGTCAGATTCACTCCTGCACTGCATCCCCATCCATGGGGCAGGCAGGGAGGTCGACTCTGCAAGCTTTTGGAGTTACTTTGTAAATTAGGTAAGAAGATTATTCTTTTGTCAAGTTTGATAATTGTTAAGATAATTAGTATTTCTGTAGATGTATTTTGGTGTTAGTTTATAACCTTGTATCGTTCTGAACGATAGTTTGTAATGAATGAATATGCATTCTGTAAGGTGTGGCATATTATCTGTATAATCATCAGCAGGATGATTTCGTTAGTGAGTTAAGCACTAGATTAAGATTTGGTAATAGTAATTTGAGATGATTTGAATATTACTATGTTATCTGTTATATCACTTGTAATCTTTAGGAGTTTTAGTTATATAATGTGTTGAGGTTAACTCTGGATAATCGTATTTTTTGCAAGACAGTTGTAATTAAAAGTAATGTTTTAAGAGTTAACAGGTTTCGGATATAGTCTGAATCTTCTTCAGTTTTCTGTTGTAGAGTATAATTCACAATGATTTGTATTAATTATTATTCCTTTAGGTATTGACAAATGACAATCAAGATGTAAGAAGCGGGTACAATCAGAGGAAACGGTCCTCTTGGCCAGATTGCCAGGGTGAGTGGTTATCATATTCAATGTATACACCACTAATTCAATGTAGTTTTAATTGGGAATTATGTTTGATTGTTTGACAAAGTTCACTTGATGGTTGTATTAATTTATTTGTTGGGAAAGTTATCCATAAAGATGGAAGAACTTTATTTGTGATTAGATACTTGTTATTTTCATGCAATATTGATTAAGTTTTAATGAATGTAATATAAACAACCTGTTTATCATTTATTATCATGAGTCGGCTTGACGTCATATTGTTGGAATTTGTATCTTGGAGTCATTAACAAATATTATGTTTATCGCTATTATGTGTGTTTTTCAAACATGTCCTCATTTCTATTTAATTGTTTTAACTTTGTTTATTTGTTCAGGGTTTATTTTGCACCTGAAATAAAACGAACCGCAACACAAAGAATGGTGTGATGAGTCTTTTCTACCAGTTTCCGTGTGTGATCTGCGTGTTACATGATCAAGGACAGTTTCTAATATCAAGAAAACATTACGAAAGACTTTTGTTTGCTAACTATATAGAAAAAAGAAGAAAAAAATGTACACTTATTCTCAATTGCCTGTTGCTTCTGGTTTACCCTAGCTAGAACAAAATAAAAATGATTTATACTATCCTCAGAGATTAAACTTACATGTCTGCTTGCTTTGACTGTCTCCAGGTTCTGAAGGATGATGAGATACGATGCTGCTGTCTGAAGGTTATCAGTCTTCAAACATTCCTGTAAACAACATTAAAAATTCAGTTCATTGCACTTCCAAAAGATGATTTAAGTGTGTTACATAAATAAGGCATTATTATTTTCTTTTTATATCATTTCCATTATTTCAAATAAGAAATGAATAAGACTTGAAATACTTAAAGCAAGCAAATATTTATTACCATACGATTTGTTTCAAGACAATGATTGTATGTGAGGAATGACTTGAATTCAATTGATTTCTCAAAAAATCAGGGTAAACCAAAGACAAAACTATCAGCAAAAGCATTTAGAACTAATACTGTAAAATTACATAAATTTCAAATCCTTATCAACGTATCAAAACGCATGTAACTTTCACGTATACAAATATAATTAATGCAAAACCAAGACGAATGTCAAGATTTGAATTGCAGGGCAGATTGTTATTAGGAGTGCAACAAAAGACCCCCCCCCCCCCCCCCCCCCCCCTCTAGTCATATAATATAATTCAGAAGCCATTCACTTAGACTTTGCAGGCGTTTGATCTCCACATGCCATTCCTTATTTACAATATATCTTTTATATATTACTTTGTATGTATCCCTTGCATTTGTTATGGTGAAATAAATAATAATAATAATAATAGTAATAGTAATTAATGCCTGTAAGTTGGTAATGGAAATGCTAAATCAAATGGAAACAACCAAATATTCTAATGGTTAAAGCCCCACTGCACTACTTGTAGCTACTTGCTCCCTCTATATTGAAAAAAAAATGCCTAAGCAGTGGCCGTTGGTCCCCCATGATCCTCTTTTCTTTATGTTAATTGAGAGCTGAGTTGATGAGATAACCACCCGTCAGTGACCACGCTGGGTGGTCTAATCCCTCCTGGCTAAACTAGTGCAGACGAGCTTTAAGAGACGGAGTCGTTACTCACCTCAAACAAGTCTTGAGGATTGCCGACTGAAGCAAAGAGGTAGGGCCACAATGCTATCTCAGTCTTCCTGGCACAATGTACCACTGTCTCTAAATACTGAGGAAACTCCTGGATGAAGGCTACGACCCTTGGTAATAAGGCATCTGATCGAGTTAGAAATAGAAATAATGAGAAAACAATATGGTTATTTTTTAAATCTATAAAGCACAATTTGACCCCCACCGGAACCCCCTCCCAATATGTTCTTTTCTTGAGGGCTACCGAAAAACCCTTACAGTGCAATCAATGTCACAAACAAGCACCACAAATAGTGTTTTAAAAAAGGATCAAACTTGGTCATGTCTCTCTGCATTATTCATTTAAAAAACAAATTTTGATCCATAATATCTAACTCTGCACTTCTTGAACCTATTCAAGGGGAAGTTGACTAGAAATCACTAACCATGAAATGTTAATACATGAAGTTTTCTTAATAACTAGGCAGACTGAAAATGGACTGTGGTAAAATAACAGTCGTACACATAACGAAAGTCACACAACCATTGAATGAGGCATACCTGGTATGGGTTCTGAAGCAGTAGCCTCTTCTTCTAAGACTTCATGAAGCATGAGTTCTAGGACGTGGGAGAAGTAGGGTAGAGACATACAGCTACGGGCTATCTGGAGGGCATGCATCCCAAGACTGGAAGAAAGAAAAAAAAAGTAAATCAAAGCTTTCTGGAGTTGGATTAAAAGAGGACCAATTATAATAGCGAAATGTAACACCAAAAGATTTCACAACAGAAAATTTTCTGTAGCATTTCTTTCTGATAATAATAACATAGATAGAAAACTAGTACAATAAGTCCCTGCCAAATTATCTAATATTCATTAATAATTTTCCAATAATTTCAAGCATACTGAAAACCCTATAGACCATTTAGATATTATGAACCATTTAAAAACTCCAGATACTCAAAAGCAGCTTGCTCACCAAAGACTAAACAACCCGTGATGACATGCACACGCTTATGCTTAAAAAACAAAAAAGGTCATGCTGAGAGCATTGCACATTATTCAAGCTGTCCTTGCTCCAAGCTATTGAAATCCTTGTCGTCCTTTTTCTATATACAGTACAAACCTAAACATGTCTACATGCAAAATCCCATGAATGAAAGAAGAAAAGCAACCTATTCACCCAGGCAGGGGAAGTTTTGGTTTGGAAAGTCTAGTCTCACTACCAGGATGAGGAAGGGATTTTTCTCTGTATCAACAAAAATATTTCACTCTTAGGAATGGGTTAAAATGATTTCAACACGAACTCTGCTAAGCAAACACCCCAAAACCATTCAAGGATTCATCTACAATTCAGAGACCCTTTTGACCTTTTTAGAGTAAACAACATACCAACCAACTGGGGTATCACCCTCCATTAATGTATGTGATTGGAGACTGGAGAAAAAAAAGTTTTAGGATTGTTTGCAGGTTTGAGGAACAGGAAAGGTGATCAAATAGTTACATAGAACATGGCAGGGGTAAATTCAACATCTAAATAGACCTTAAGAACCCCCTCCCCCAAAAAAATAAAATAAAAAATAAAATGTTAATCCAAGTCAATTTAAGCACTCTATTGCTCAAGGTATTGTTAAATGTATCAAAAGGAGGATAAGAACTCTAAAGAATTTCTGTGAAGGGATTATAAGGTTGTTAAAACTTGGCACACCAATTAAGTTCTTTATGTTCTTCCTGTTCTTTATTTTGTGTAATTATCAATGCAACAGCTTAATACATTTCTAAATTATGGGAAATTGAAATAGTAGCCTGGGTTGAAAAGAAATGGAAACCATTACCACAAACTCAAGATCAGACAAACATACATGTAGGTCTACAAATTACTGTAAAAGGTCCACTTTTTAAAAAACTTGTTTAGAAGAAACTGCTTTTTTTTATGAAATGATATTTTAAGTTCAACCAAATATACATTTTTTGAGCTCCAAATAAAATTCACACAATGGAACTTTTTTAAATGTATATACATGTATATCAAGGGAATGAATTATCTGTATGTAAAACAGTTTAGGGATTTAGATTCACCCAAAACCATTAATCATGCTTATGTTTACTATAAACAGCATTAACAAACTTAAATATTTATTCAAGAGCAAATAATATGAATGAATATGTGATGAGTATTAAATCCAATCAAAACTTACTTTCTCCTCAGCAACTGTCTTAATAGATGATGAAGATAGATTTGTGTCTGTAAAAGAGGAACAGGGAAAGGGAATAAAGAATTCATTTTTTAGATTAAAGCATTGGATAAAGTAACATATTGATTTTGTTGACATTAAACACATACACGACTTTATGTTTTAAAGGATATGACAAACATTCATGACTGATGTATAACTGTTCTAGGGGAAATCACCAAATTTGCTTAAACCAGTCCTTCTTTAGAGCTCATATATTCCTTTAAAAGAACCAAAAGTATAAGTTCATTACATGCCTTTGTTTACAAGTTTCTCCACGATGCAAAATGCTGTAACATCACTCAAGTTAACCATCTAAACTGATGACAAATTGAACTTTGGACAATCCAGTGACTAGAATAGAGAAATAGTAATAACAATGGAAGCACTTTCGTCACTTAACTGGAAAAATGCAATACAAGGAACAGTGATTATTAATAATCATTCATATCAATATGTACACTGTTGCTCATAAAGTTGAAATATATTCTTCTTAACCCTTTTCATGAAAGGATTGTGACAATATGATCTATTCTTGATAAAAAATAAATAGTCTATATCTCCTCAGAGCTTTATTGATCTATCTAAAGATTCATAGAGCTTGATCTATATATAAGGTTCTAAAGATATAGGCTCAAATTCACGTAGGTTTAACATTTAACCTGTGGTTCAAATCCTCATTTACATAAACCATGGTCTAAAATTAGCGAAATTCATCACGCACACAATCATAGGTCCAATATTATACGTGCGCAAGGCAAGGTGTGCTTATCTTGTGCTAATTTAGGACCATGGGTTATGTACATGAAGATTTAAACCATGGTTAAATTCAAACCTCCTTCGTGAATTTAGACATTAAACGTTATGTATGAAGAATAAATCTTACGTCACAATCATTGAATGCAAAGAGGTAAGAAAAACTTAGTCCAACTTTATGGGCAACATTGGATCTCATTCAGTCCCAAGTGATGGGGGGGGGGTTACACTTACAGTTCTTTCTAATGTTGTGAATGGCAAGCTTGGGCATCGACGAGTGCGTTCTGCACTAGGGGTCATGGGTTCAAACGACAGCATGTCATTGGCTGCGCCAAGGACTACTGCATCCTCAAATAACACGGCTGAGGAAGAAAGAAAGATAATGCAAATATCGCGGTCATTTAAATAAGAAAAACATTGATAGGGTCCCCAACGCACGCCTACAATATTTAAAGTATTCTTTCTCATTTATTTCATCAGTGTATATTAAAGGAGAAATAAAGTTAAAACAGAATACAATGCAAAAGGAGACTCCTGGCCATTTTTTCTCCCTCGGTCCATTATTCATTAGCACTTTTATTTCGTGAGCTGTTACTTTCTTGACATGCTGACAGATTTTCATTTTTCCATTTAAACTCAAACAACCACCTTTATCTCCTTGGTTCTCCACCACTTCTAGCTTCTAAATTCTTTTACTGTTTCTTTCTGCTTCCTATCCTATTATCTGTCTTTCTATCTCTATCTAATTCCCATCTCATCTCCCTCAAATTTTCTCTTTCCTTTAATCCCCCCCACCCTCTCAACTTTGTTATCTCCCTAGTGCTGTGTTCTTACCTAGAGGATATATCCTGAGCTTGAATGGCAGCATGATACGTTTGGACAGAAAGCTGTGATGTAACTTCTCTGATCGGTCTGGGAACAGTGGTAGCCACACCTATTAAAATGCAAAAGAATACAATTATTTATTTACTGGAATTATTTTATTCTTATTTATTTGAACATATTTCATCAGGGTAACAAGATCAGAAAGGACTGGTTTACATCCTGGTCCTGAATATTGAAAGCTTTCACTAAAACATCAAAATCAATTAATCATACATATATAATGAGAATTGTTAAAATACTCATGAAGTCATGATAAAAATATTTAGCGACCACAATCTTGTTCAAACTTTCTCCTCAAGTCTAACTCCATAAAAGGAATGCAATAAAATGTTTTAATGCAAAATCTTTCTCTGTCCTTCATTCAAGAGATGGCTGGGCGTGATGATGAAAGAAAAAAAATAACCAAAGCTTTGAATTTGTCCACTTTTTTGTATAAAGGAGGGATAAAAAAGCTCATGTACAACCTAAATACAGTGCTAATATGGGAAATGAGGAGTAGTGATTACATTAATTCCAGTTGACAGAACAATTAATTCAAAGTAGTGAATGTCAAATTCAATGAACTATCAATGTATGAAGGTCATTTACAGGATACACTCACAACCATCAGGTCCTGTTGTAACTTTTCATGGAACCACTATCAAAATATTTCCCTAAGTTTTTCTAAGTTTTTTGTTTACTAAATTTAGAGGGACAATTGCCCCAACATCGCTAGTATGTACATGTACCGGTAGCCTTTCAGCAGTTCACACATGTACAAGACTTTCTGAAGCTAGTAAGACAAGTGAAGACTACCGTATTTGCCGGCGTAAAGGCCGCAGTATTTTTGGAAGAGAAAATATCAAAAAGTCGGGGTGCGGCGTATACGCCGAAACAGTAAAAATCGCAAGTCAAAACAGCACGTCCATTATTTGTAGGCAACTTCATACAAAAAAATATATTAACAAAATTGACTTGAAAACACATCGGACAAGATCTAGTCTGAACCACGTCAGCAGCAAATTTGAAGAAGTTATCTTTTTAATCGTTGTGCAACCAAAGAAATAAGAAGAAAACTGACCAGAAACTCGTACTAAAAATCGTACTTGTAAAAATGTCCTTGGCTTTAAACAGCGCATGGCCCGGTAACCAAAATCATACCTCGCTCACACACTCTGTGGTGGGGAGCTACCGGGCTGGAAGTTGCAACAAATCCAACGCAGCTCGGAGATTCATAGCGCGCAATCGTCGGTGTTCTTAACTTTTCAGTAAGATAATTCTGAATTATAATTGAGACTATCTAATTAATTAAAGCGACAAACTAACCTCGGTAGATCTCTAATAACAATACAAAAGCTTGTTTATTTTCTCCATTTGGCGGTACGATAGGGGTAAGACCGGATAACATTATGGCCACAGCTTGGTTATGGCAGGCCATTCATGTTTCTGTATGCATGCGAAGCGCCCTCTAGTGTCCAATGAATGTGCTAATCTGCCTAAAAATCGATGAAGATTTGCTAAATTACGATCATTTTTTAGGTAAACTTCCTGTAAATTTATAAAATTATTGATAATTTTGGTATTAGTTTGTTGGAAAAATAGAGTTCTACAAGAAAATTATGATTATTTTCTTTGGTCCGTTTTTTTTTTTTTTTCTCTCTACGAAATGTCAAAGTTGGGGGTGCGGCCTATGCGCGGTGCGGCATTTACGCCGGCAAATACGGTACATACCTTCATGCCTGCAGCTCCACACCCCAGCCAGAGTGCTTCCATGAGATGAGGTTTACTGGCGCTAGACCGGGATGTGGTCCACATACTTTCTACTGATGAGGCAAGGATGATGGGCGCAACGAAAGGAATCTAAACACATAAAACACATGAACATATTTGATATTTTTGTTGTTCATATCCACCAAGCAAGATGCAATATTACACTGGCTCTAGCCATGGACCTACTTCGAATGGTCATTCAAAGAAGTAATTCCTTTGATCCAACAAGTTCCACCGTGGCAGGTCCATGCTCTAGCTAGGCTACTACGAATGGTACTCCAATATTCAAAGAAGTCCTTCCTACTGGTACCCATACAACACCTGGATTTTTAATCTCTTGCCGATTAAAACATTTCAAATGGTTTTTACTCCTTTTCAAAATTCCTGGCATCAGCTGCAACATACTCATACAACATAAATGGACAGTAAATGTGAATAAATGTTTGCCCTTTCTACTCAGGCATCTGGTATCTTTTAAGGGCTCTAAATCATTGAGCCAAACCACAGAATGTGATATGAGATATAATGGTTTGTGGACATGTTCCTCACCTCAGCATCTTTGCTTTTCCTCCTGTCATGATAATCGTTGGTGGGTGAGGGTGCCTTGGAACGATCTCTCTGTAGCATCAATACACGACCAGCGACATTGATGATCAGACTCTCAGCCTCACTACTCTGATTGAACGATTTGGGAGACACTGAAATAATAGGAAAAAATGTAAAGAAAGGATGCATCTTTATAAAACTATCACTCCTGATAATGACACCAGCAACTTGTATAATTCTCATGTCTATCATACAATTAAAAACTCTTTTGTTTTTATTTTTTAAATCGTATTTTATTGAGGAAAATCGTACTGTCATATTTGCTTCTAAAAATTGTACGAAATACGACTAAATCGTACTGGTTGGCAGGTCTGTAAAGCATGTAAGATATAATAGAAATGTCTAGATTTCGTTAGTCAAAAGTCAAAAACACTATCAGTCATCCTACATGAATCAGGCAATACAACATGAACAAATGCAAGCAGTCAAGATGGTTGCCATCCTGCACAACATACCTGATTCCGACCTGAGAGATGTGAGAGTAAGTGAGATGAGAGAGGACGGATGAGGAACAAAGTTGGCGAGTGAAAGGTCCTGTATCCTGGTTAGAGTTGCAGTAGAACCTGAGAAAAGATGGTGAAGAAAGAAAGAAAGAAAGAGGAATGCTCTTCATTAATTAAATTTAATGAATAAAACAAAATATTTTGTTTGTTATCAAGTTGTTTTTTGTCTGTTTTTGTTTGTATTTTGTTGTTGTTGTTGTTGTTGGAAGGTTGAGCAGGAATGAACTGCTAGGTCTCAAATACAGTCTGACGTTGATCAACAGACAACTACCATATGGATAACTTTACTACTACTAATTGATCTCACTAAACTAAATATGTACTTGCAGGTTCAAAGGCAGCCAGGTAACATTTGACATTGTGCAAAATAAGTATCAACATTTCAAGCATGAGTTTTATCGTGTGGTATCTGTACCAAGTGTAAAAATTTGTTTCACATCACCTTCATACAATCAATCTGAGAATATCTGAGGAATTAGAGAGAATACTCACCTGATGGACCTTCCTTTCTCTCGCAGCTAAAGAGTGATATATGATAGTCTGCACAGAAGACTATGAGTAGGTCTTTGAACACATTCAACAGCAGTACTTGAAACGGAACCTTGACAGTGAAGGCAAAGGCATTGTCAAGATTGCATGCACGAGGATATACCCGGATCTGCAAATTGGAAAGAAAAAAATGAGAATAAATTATGAGAAAACAATGTATAGATGCTTGTATAGACAATACATTTCATGAGTAAGGTTACCAGACTTATTAGAATAAGTTTCTTACTGCTTACAGCATAACTCAACATACAAATCGGTTGAGGAATGTAGGGAAACATATTTCTACAGAGTTAATGACCTTCATAAAAAACGTTTCAATTGAATGATATAAATATAAATGATTTTAAAAATTCTGGTTTGAGATGGAAAAAATATGCTTTACAAAAATATATTACGCCTTAACGGTCCTGAAAAGCGCTATATAAAAACGAACAATTATTATTATTATTATTAAAACAGAAGGTAAAAAAAGTTACACATTTGTTTCGAGTGGAAGATGGGTTTGGAAAGGTGTAGTATGACAGGCTTATCACAGTTCCAAGTTATATTACATATATCCTCTACTCCCACCTCCCCCTTTTTTAAGAACACGGCAAACTCACCTCCTCTCTGCTTTCATAGTGATTGAAGCAGGCAGCGATGATGAAATCTTTCCACCAGCACAACCCACCGGTCACGGATATATCTCTCTCCTGGGTCACGTTGCCAAAGATCTTCCACCTCTTACCCGAAGGAGAGCAGTGTGCCAGTCCATACCGACCTGCTACTGCTATGTAGTGACCTGTCCTATCGACGCTGGCATGCTGCAAACAATGGAAACAAATCATGGTGTAAACATGATGTAACGTGATATGCAATTACTGCTGGTTGTATGTTCAATTTTGTCTTATTCACAACTTTTTTGGAAAGTATATAGTTTGTTTGTATTTTAAAGGGCCCCAACGAAAACCAGTGTATATGCTGATTGGGCTACCATTTTTTAAATATGTGAAATAAATAAATAGATTCATATATTTTTATAAAAAATCTTGGCTAATAGGAGGTTGAATCTCCAGAGATGCAAAGATATCAAAGAAATGGGGTGACATGAAACTCATAAGATCTCCAAAGATGATATCAAAGAAATGGAGTGAAATGAATCTCATAAGATATAGAAGTATGTCAGACAATCTGAAGATCCTGCCTATTTGGACAGATAAGCAAACAAAAATTGTTTCATCAGAATTCGTGCAAAATTATTGTTAATTGCTTTCAAATATCAAACATGGTAACATACTCAGCAATTATCTACATTGTCCAGTTGGCATCCTGAATGCATAAAACGAGAGCCTTAGTAAACTAGAAAAACTGTTTCTGTTAATCTACAGTTCAGCTTTCTTACCTTGATAGGCCAATTACTGTCCAAGTAATTCTGAGGTATCTGTATACAATGCCATTGTTTGTTTCCAGCTAGGATGTTACTACTACATGCTGCATTTCCTGTACCTGGAAAAAACAAACAACAACAATATAACAAATTATTCATAATGTGAAAATCTATAAGGTAAAGTTCTGGTTCCTGGAAACAGTGCTGAACATGAAAATATAATACAAGGGGAATATTCAGAAAACCTTAAATAAAGTCAAATAAAACAAAAAAACAAACAAACAAACTAAAAAATTAGCATTATAACAACAATAGGAAATTATAAAATGTGATCAAATATGCTTAGAGATTACAAAGAGGAAATGTAGTAGGGCTTCTTTCAGGCTAATTTTGAGCACATCTCAATGAATTTTTTTATTTCATACAATATTCAACAAGTTTTCTCTTCTTTTTATTTTTAAAATATATTTTGTTGGTCCGAATAGCACATTTAAAGCAAGATAAATATACTTTCTCATGATGTGCAGTTTCCTTCTGAAAACTTATAGACGATTAGATCCTTAAATAAGACTCTTGCACTGTAATAACCTTCCCTATTGTACAGTATGATCTACCGTATGTCACTATTCTTGATAAAGACAAGCATGTGTAAACATGTTCATTTGTTCCTAGGAGCTTGTTTTGATTTGCCATTGTAAAATTCAGATTTCTCGCAGAATATTGAAGATTTCATTTTACCATTCAAGAGCTACACTGCTCGCCACTGCCATGTATAATTTCACTGATTTAGGAGTTCGTCTTTCACTTACTTGTACCATTGACAATGGGTGGATTTGGTAGGTCAGCAGTAAGGTCTGGTTGACTTGTTGCCTTCACTACCGTCCCTTCACAGCTCAAATAGATGTGCCTCTCTCCTTGAAGCAGAAGATGCTCGCAATTAGCCTGTCATCGGAAGAGCAAACCATTTTCAAGTGTAAACTTTCATTACAGGCATCGTTAAACAATGTTAAATCTGAGATGCATGGCCCTACATGTTTCAGTGTCTGTGATATGGTGTAATATTGAAGTCCTAAACAAATTGCGCTTCAAAATGATCACGAAGTGCCTCAAAAAAGTAAAAAAACTCTGGTATCAGGTGACTTTATCATAACAGTATGAATGCATCCTTACTTACCATACAAGGGTTCATTGCAATAGCACTCTTAACAAATGAGAGTTGAATGAGGTTTCCTTTGGTATCAGGTGACTCGTCATGTGACTGTTTATCATCCAATGATTTCTTGGTGGCCCACAGGTTGTAGCCTTCTGGTCCCCATTCCTATACAGATAACAGAAGAACAGTTCAGGTGTAGAGTGGAGCAGAAATGACAATGAGAGGAACATGGAAATATAAACCAGATAAAGACATTCAGTAATTTTTTTATTTTTTTCCCTTCACAATTTGAATGTTTAACCACTAGTAGTATATATAGGGGTAAAAATACACATACAATCAAACCTGTCCAAGGGAAACACAAATTTGGTCTTTTACAACATGTGGTCTTTGTAGACAGGTTCCTTGAGTACATGTTTCGATGAGAAACCGTTTTCAAGAGGAACAACAAATGTGGTCTTTGTAGACAGGTGGTCACTAAAGCAGGTTTGACTGGACAATACATCTCAGCAGCGATTGCAATTCTTTCTATCTCCAGTTTGCTTCCACCCCCAACCCCCCCCCCCCCCCCCCCCATTTTAATCAAGAATAATAATAATAACAATATATCTTGTTTTACCATGGTAGCCTCATCAGTATTAATAATGTTCTCTCTGAGGGCCCTGCAATCATACAATGTATCATTACAATCGCATATCAATGACAATAAAAATGCAGTCTATTTCCCTTTTGCACTTGTGGTGTGTTTTTCAAGCTTTCCTTTTCTGTCAAAAACATCAAGCAAAAATAAATACTGTACAAGTATAAAAATCTTACCATGAATGCTCAATATCAAGGGACGATAAAGTGGCAAGGACAAATGACCAAGGACAAAAATTAGACAAGAAAAAGAGAAAAGGCAAAGTAGAAAACAAAGAAAAAGAAGAGTAGAAAATGAAGAAAAAGAAGCACAAATATCACAAGAGACTGAAGCATTAGCAAGCAGAAAAAGAAGAAGCAGAATGAACAAAAAATCAGGAAGAACAAATATGTAGGAAAGGGAAAAAAAGAAGAGGCATGAGGAATGCATAAAGAATCTGATGTATTTCAAGAACAATATGAATGAGGAACATGAGCCTCTCTTACCATTGACTGTATCCTCAGTATCTTTGATCTAGAGGGATCAGGGCTAGAAAAGTGAAATTAAAATGAACACAAATTAACACAAATAACAGTACATTTTATTAATGGGAAAAAGAAAAGTGTTAAACGCACACTACCATTCATCTCTGCCACTCCTTCCCGCACTTACACGATAAGCAATCATGCCATTCAGGTACAAATAGAAATTACTTTATTGACTGTTAGACCACTGCAAATAAGGCTTTAGACATGAATGGTAATTTGTTCCATCTCATTGTGTACCCGCTCTTACAACAAAACCTCACGCAAATTTCATCTAAAAATATCTATGTAATCAAAAAGTAAAAGGCATACAATAAATAAGACATAAATGCAGGTGTAAATTCAATGATGACATATCACTAATACACAGCAATAATAGAAAAAGAAAAAAGAAAGCAAAAAAACAAAACATGGTGATGAAAACCTGAATACTGCAAATGATCTACGTTTTCCTTTTGTTGAATGTGATAATAGACTAGGGTCAGGTTTATCTGAATTAGTAGAATACGATCACATGTGTATAGAATTGAAGAAGACAAGAACTGAATAGATTCTTTAATATGTACACCAATTCAGAATACTAAAAAGAAAGTACAAGTAGAATACACTAGTAGCATAATTTCTAACACATCTTGAAGTCATATTTTTTGGAAGCATTTCATGGCTCTGTCATTACGCTCTGTCATCAGGCAATAAGAGGTCAGATTTTGTATTATTCTAGCCTCCAATGTTTACCTATATCAACAGACAGAGAGCAGAATAAACACAATGGCCAGGAAAGTAAACCTATCATACGGCACATCTGTCACTTCAGTCTACTAGGTACTCAAACACAACAGAGCTATATATACACTTATGCCCTTTGATGGGCGTCATATACATGTAGCCATTCATGTCAAGAGTTACCTTTAACGGTAAACTCCAGCTCTTGATAAATCACCATCTGCACTATTACCTCTTGGGAGGGGGGGGGGGGGGGGTAATTTGTTTCATAGTCTTCCATACAGTACAAAAAGGACAACGACATTACATATTTATTAAGACCATGGATACAGGTGGTACAAAGTAGCTGAAGAAATTAACGCTAGTCTAAAACCTCATTCTTATAAAATGGGGTAAATAGCCTCAAAAAGCTGTTGAGCCAAAATAAACTGTCATAAGTGAATTACGCCTCACATTGCTGTATCTCAGAACTCAGATCAAGTGAGTTCCCCCGAGGTGGACTTGTTTACAAACAAATTCCTTTTTCTCACCTAATCTGCTATTCCTTTACTCAATAATAATATATTTTGTTAATGCTTCTGTAAACTAGGTTATATGTCAACAAAGTTTTTTTGTATAAAAAGACTTTAATTGTAGCAAATGTACATAACAATGTGTAGTAAACCATGGAGTGTAATACAGTAAGGACCTCTAGACCAATAGGAATACTTAATCACTTTAAGGCAGCAAAACACCCCCTCCCTCCCCCATTCAAAAGGATAAGGGCTTCTTAAAGTAAGAGTACAGAAGCACACTTCACTGAGTAGTTAATAATATCCAATTATCAGTCATCAAAGGAAGAGGTGTTGTGGTCGAGTGGATACGTCACCGGACTGACGATCACAAGGTTCACGGTTCGAGTCCCACCGCGGCACTAATGTCCTTTGGCAAGACATTGATCTACATTTGCCACTCTCCACCCAGGTGTTAAATGGGTACCAGGTAGGATGCGAAAGCCAATGTGGTATGCTTAGCAATTTGAGCCTAGTAGCTCTTGTTGGAATGCTCCCCAGGGAGTGGAGAAAGTGCATACATTGTGTGCGGGCAAGCCAGAATCCGATGACCGGGGGTAATAATGTAAAGCGCTTAGAAACTCGGATATTCCCGATGTATTAAGCGCTATATAAGCAATAATATTATTATTATTATTAAGAAATTCACGGTAAAGGAAGAATGCCTATAGTATACTGAGCTCATGTTTACAAAAAAGTACTCTAGTCCTAGTCCTTCACAATAGGGATTGGGATTAAGGCAGATTATCAACTTGGTAAAGCTTTATCTACTGCTCTCTATCTCTTTTCTCTCTCTTTAATCCATCTTTATATCCATCCACCATCCACCCTTTCCTGCCTAAAAACACTTGTGTCTCCTGTAGAGAGTGGCAAATGTAGATTACTTTCTTGCCAAACGACTCAAAACACGAACTACAGTGTATGTGATACACTGTCCAGTGATGTATCAACTAGACCCCAACACTAGATTCATACCAAGGCACCATGTTTGAATGATTACTGTGATACATGTAAATCAATGTCTACCTACCAGAAATCCCCTCCTAGAGTACACATAAGTAAAGCTCCGAAGGTGCTCCATAGCGAGAAACCACCCTTCAGCCACGACAAGATCAGTGCACTACCCTCTGGTGTCCATCGTAAGGACGTTACAGCTCCAGCTGCTTGGCAGCCCTCTGGAAACAGGTTATAGTGGAAAAGGACACAATAGGTGGTTATCACCAACAGAAGTTATTTGTACCAGCTACTATTAATTAATCATGAGAAAATGAGAACATTCTTCTATGATCAAATAATTTTGCTTGTAAATTAATAAATTTATTAACAGAATTTGAGTTGCTTATAGGATAAAGGAGTTATCCTGTTTATGCTCCATAAGCACAGGGCTAGATAAATCTACCCACTTTGTCAAGGTTTAACACTTCCGTTGCACAAAAAATAGACAATAAGTGACAGAGGTATTGCTTTGTGCAATACAATGGCTTAGCAAAATTACCCATCTGTGGTCTTGATCAGCTCCATTGTACAACCCTTTTAACACCTGACCTGGATACAAGTCGTACAGGGAAAACAGTTAACAAAAATTGAAGCTTTTCGTACATCTACAACATGATAACTTCAATGTGGTACAGGGAGATTATTTGTGTGGCATATAAAGTGTTAAACCCAGAGAAATGTTAGTTGCTTTTTGTGAATACCTGCCAATATATTGCAAGTAGATGTTTTCCTTACCTGGGAAATCGCTGGTAGAGAGAGTAAGTCTGTGAGAAACAAGGAGCGCTCCTGTGATTTCATCCACAGCAAACACTATGCCCTGACCACTGCAATAAAGATACAACAAATCATGGTTTCAAATTCCTACATATACATGTATATATACAAAGACCATTTCATGCTCTGTGTATTAAACAGGGTCATCTATTGTCTCAAACTGAAAAGGTACTTACATTATGCAACATTTCAAAAAGAGATTCAAATTCATTGTAAGGTATCAAAAGTAAAATGCACCCAAGAAAACTAAGATGAAATGTTTGGCATTAGGACTGATGCAGATTTCAAGATTTATACGAACGAAATAGCCATCTTCTAATTCTTGATAACACCAAGATTTCTGAACAAATCCAGGAGGGAAAAAATCACACAAGTGGTGTACACATTTGCATTTACATTTCAAACAAAAAATGTTTTGCAACTGCTGTTCAATGTCTTTTCATATTGTGTGTGTACATCATTTGTGTGTTAAGTGTATCAGTCCTAAGATTGTCTTTGTCTATTGTACTTTTGTTCAAAGGTTCCTATTCCCTTTTCCTGCTCTTAACCTATAAGGTAACCTAAAACCACTGAAAGCAAAACAGGAAATAATGTGATATAGAGTTTCAGATATAAAAAACAAACGGTAAAATGAAAAGACGGGAGACCGAAAGAAAAATAAGAAAAGCATAGATTTATACAAGAAATAAGACAGGTCAATAGAGAAAAAAAGATCAGGAGACAGAAAGTAAGAGTACATGTAGATAGATACAGAGAGAGAGAGAGAGAGGGGGGGGGGGGGAGATAGAGAGAGGAAAGGGGGAATAGAAGACAGACTGACAGAGAAAGTCACAGCGCAGTACACATGCAATGTTTATAGGGCAGAATGTCGTAAGAAAGACGAATCCACTTGATATACTTACTTCGCTAATCCAAATACGATGAGCCTGAATTTATGATTGACGGCGACACATGTAGCATTAGAGACATCTGGTGCCCATACAGCATGTACACCCTGTAAACAATGAAATAAAAGAAAGATGTAAATCAATACAGTGATACAGGAAATAGGAAACAGAATCAGCTCAAAGAATCAATCAATCTACACATATATTGTAAGATAAATGACGTCATCAGATTTTATTTCCCATTTTACAATAAAAATCAATTCAATCTTGACAGGTTTAGGCTTTCACATACCGTAAATGCTTCAAGAACATACTCTAGATATTAAAGTTCTTTGTACAGGGTGCATGTGTGCCTATCAAATATCTATACATTATTTTGTCAATTTTATCAAGGTTTCTTGTTCCAGTAGATGTTACATTGAAATGTCCCTGTTGCTGTTAAAGTGAAAGCAAAATAAATTTCTACAATCAATGGCTATGTACAATATAGGTCAAAATGTAGGTTAATACAATATAGATGTGTATATGAATGTCAGGTGATTCAAGTCACATCTTAAACACCTGTTGGTGATATCACATTTGCCAGTAGAAATCGATCACCACGTGCATATCTCCATTTCAACCACTTTGCAATATGGTGCAGTCTATGGTGCATGCATGCTTACAACTTGAGATGCATAGTTCAGAATATCATTGTTGTTTTTAAACACATGACTGCACTACCAATGCGTACAGTAGAAATGTATCTAATTTGTAGTAAAGAGTGTAGTGTAAATACATGTAGCATGTATATAAAAGTGAAGTATACTTAGTTTGTACATGTACATTTTTAAGCATTTATAGAAATCTGATTATGTTTAAATGACTCAGGGATGTGTAATATTCATTTTTTTCTTATCATTCTTGAAATTATTAGCTATAAAATCACATCTCATTGACGCATTACTTCCACATGTGTTTGTGATCTTCATATACATGTATGTAGTAACTTGTTGTATGGGTTCATGCACATTTTGAGAGAACAAAACACCTGCTAGGTTTCTGCAAATTGTTGATACTACCTTTAAAGCCCAAGTCCACTCCAAAAATAACTTACTTTCAATAGAACCAGAAAAATCAGACAAACCAATCAAAACAATTTTGAGCAAAATCGGATGACTAATAAGAAAGTTATGATTTTTTAATGACATGAATTTGTTTTTAAATCACTATACAAATTGGCAACTCACTCATGAGTCTGTGACGTATGGTCCTCACTATCCACTAATTATTTTCTTTATATTTATAATATAAATTTCCTATTTTCACCCTAAGAATCTTATTTCTTCACACCAGCATCCAAGTTAGATTGTTAGTAATATGTTTTTGTGTGGATGCACAAATAAAGAGTAATTTTTGTCCAGTTAAATCATGAAAAATCGAATTTTGATAAACTATTTATATAAAAATCAATAATTATGAAATACAATATTCGGAAATTAGTATCAATTCTTCAAAATCCATAATTTTTTGGGGGAAATGTCATGCACGCAATATGATACAAATCATATAACCTGGGCAAAGGCATGGGGAAATCAAGTTTTGGGGGATAAAAAGGGAAATTAATGGGATTAAACTATATAAAGCAATTGGTAAGTTGTGAGGACATGACGTCACAAACTGATAACCATCTTGGCAATTTGTGTCGTGATTCTCATTGTTCCATAGTTTTACATGCTTTTTCAAAAATTCATAACTTTCTTATTAGTTATCCGATTTTGTTCAAACTTTTTTTGATTGGTTTGTCTGATTTTTCTGCTTTTATTGAAAGTAAGTTATTTTTCGAGTGGACTTGTCCTTTAAGGCACAATTAAATAGGTCAGTTCACTACAGCAGCAGTGGATTGGGCTTGGAAATAAATTGTTGACAGGTTATTTGGCAAGCTGCTAAGGTATTATTAATTTGTGGGTAGTAACAACTTGGCCAGGAACTTTCTGTCAATGACCGTAATTTGTAACAGGCTACATGGGGCCTGTCCTCATCAGCTTGAGTTTGCCAAATAACCCGCTATTTCCAGACTCGGGATATTATCCTGAAGCTCGAAATTGCGTCTTCAACAGCCCTATACGCTCATTACAAACTAGCTTGGACGGGCGCAAATTAGACCAACATTTCTTTGGATATCATCTTGACCAGATATCCCGCTAATTGCAAGTGCTGGCTGATGAGGACGCAAATTAACTGGTTAATTTGTGATCGTGATAATTAGAATAGCAGGTTAATTGGCAAACTCGAGCTGATGAAAACAGGCCTATTGAACAATAACTTTCACACTGTGTATATTAAAGGGTATAGCACCTGTGCAATAGTAAATCATAAAGACCTTACCATTTTATACAGATGCACAAGTATCTTTTCATTTATATGTCAAATGTACATCTACATGTAGATACAGTACATCATCTACGGACAGGCAGAAGGACTTTGAATAATGGTACTTTACATACTGTACATGACATGTACATGTACACTAGAATGAAAGCCGTTCTGCTTCTCATCAAACAAAATGCATGATGTCCCTTAGTCGTTCTACTCATGTATTTTTTTATTTTTTTTAAGGGGAGGTGGGATGCTATTTTCTCTATAATTTTACAATATTTCCTAGAAAATTAGATCATTTTCCATCTATTTTTTATAAAAAAGAGAAAATTAAAGAAGAAAAAAAACATCTTCAGGTTAAGATTTGGAACAAAAGATTGATGAGAATATATTTCAGACTTGAAATAGTAAAAAAACATATTTTCTGTACTGTTTTCTCACAATTTTTGACCAGTTTAACACCATTTAGTTTTAAAAAGGGTTAAGACCAGTTTTGAGGCACTATACACTGTACCTGTGAATATCTTTATAAAATGTTAACTTGCTTGGCCCTACATGTACGGTAGATGTATTAGTACAGTCAAGTTGATATGCTTGTTCAGAGGCAGGATGCTTCTAATATCCTTTGCTCTGTAAGTCCAACATCCTACACACTCCAAGACTAATACACCCCATAATGTGCATGTATGTACAGTTGTACTCAAATGATTTTGTTCCAATGCATGCCAATATTCACTATTGATCTGTACTTTTTGTATGTGTACATTTGTGTGTACAATTGTACCGGTATATACATGTACATACTGTACCAACAAAAACAAAACAAATAAAACAAATGATGTATACAAACATAATACAAAACAAAACAGAATGAAACAGAAACACCAATTTAAACTGTCATTGAACAGCATAATACCCTACCAATTACCCACTTCATATCTTATCAAGTGCAATTTGAGTAGAAATTTACAAATCATAATACAAGCACTCAACAACTTTAATAAATTGCTTCCGAGTTCTTCAATAACACATGCATATGCATGAAGCTTGAGGATAAGGGTATGAATTCTGATCATTGACATAAACACATAAGATGAACATGTACATGTAGGCCAATATGTGAAAAAAACAGCCAATTTAAAGTTTTGTAGATATCCATATAAACTGTGCAAAAAGCTGATTTATTGCACTTATTTTCTACTCCATTTAATCTGAACGTGAAAAATCACCTCATAAGTTCCACAACACTACCATGCAAAGCAAACAAACCTGCATATTTATTGCATCTAGGACTGTTTTCAATGTAAGCAATTGATGCGGCTCAATGAATTCCATACAGAATTTATGAGGGTATATCTACATCAGTGAAAAGTTCATTTGGGGTCAGGCACGTTAAGTGCGTAATCATGCATCACTTTTCAGTGAATATTATAGCAACATGCACATTGCTGAAGTACATGTACATGTAGTAATCTGCCTGCACTGTTGTTTTGTATATATTTCTAAATATAGACACAATGTTGTGTAGTGCGATTAAAAAAATGCACATGTACATGTACATTGTACATGTATGCATTAAAAGATATGTAGTAAATGGGCATGATTTTGATAGGTAATAAGGTACATGTACAGTACATATATAATATAAATGTATGATCAACAATACCCTTTTAAATCAAATGCATATTATAATCCAAACAGATATGAAGGAAAAAAATCTTATACTGTAGGTAGAAATAATCAAATTGCAGAATACATAATTTGTGTATTGCAAAAAGCAGAGTACATGTTCCCAAATTAATTTATGGAAAATATACACTTTTGCTCACTGCAGTACACACTACAAATGAACAGGGTATGGCCATCAGAAATCACGCAATCCCTTGACAAATAGCAGAAAGGGATTGAGTAGAGCACACACAAAAAGGATACGCAATCAGATTACAGATGATGAATAGGCAGCTACTTTGAGTAGCTTTCTATAACCTTCACCTGAAAGGAGAACTATGCAAAGTGAACAATACAAAAGGGTTGGGTGGTAGGGAGAGAGAGAGAGAGAGAGAGAGAGAGAGAGAGAGAGAGAAAGAGAGAGAGAGAAAGAGAGAGAGAGAAAGAGAGAGAGAGAGAGAGAAAAGGGGAGGCATATACAGTGAAATCAGACAAGGAGAGGCAAAGAGCCTTGCCACAGAGAAAGAGAGAGACAAAGACAGACAGACAAATGGACAGAGAGACAGCAAGACTGACACAGTGAGAGAAAACAAATAGAGACTGCAAGACAGAGAGAAACACAGAGAGACTGCAAGACAGAAGACAGAGAAAAGGCAGAGCAACAGAGATAACAGCAGACATACAGAGAGAAATGCAGAGAGACAGGCCAAGAAACATTAAAAGTGATTTTTACTCAATTCACTGCGTATTCCCCTGAATTGATAAGTGGGCTCATATTGGCATTTCACTAAAACTCTTTTGGTTGATGAAGAGTGACAGTGTGTCCAACGTGCATTGCATTTTCATTACTGATTTTTGTTTTGTTCATCTTTTCTTTCAAACTGAGAAAATTGGTTACAAAATTATCTGAATTATCTTAGACAAGGGTAGGGTCTTCCATTAAAAGTAATCAATATTCAATATTTCTAATAAAATGAAGAAATCATGTCAAAATAAGAAAAGTATTAAATAGTACATTTAAATGATTGTTATCCACAAATCTCTATCTCAATAATATCTTTGCTACCAAAGAAACAATAGACTGGGATAAAATAATAAAATAATTATAATAATGATAACAAGATTTTACAAAACAAACACATCTTTCATTAAATTAGGCCTACCCTTATATAATAACTTGGCACTTTCTCATTCAAAGCTTATTGTGAGTGCCAATGAGCCCACTGACCCTATTACCTACTCCAATTTAGACCACTGCATTAATACAAGCAATCATCAAAACATCAAGGTATTCACAAGGGTGTTTGTCATGGGATGGGGGAAAACGATAAGAAACGTTATTAACCTTAGGTGAGAACTTGGCACTCTCTGAGGTGAGGAAAGCAGCTCGTCCATCGGAGAGAACCACGGCGAACCCTCCTAGTAAGACACTGTACTTCAGCTGCTTGAAATGTATGCTGGGATCATCCAGTAATGACTCTGAAACACACAGAGGGAGAGACTGATTTATATAGGCCGCAAGAAACCCATTTGAATGTAGAACACAGGAATTGGCAGATGGGACATTGGATTGAAGTTACAATTTCTCTGTAAGATCACATAAGAGCCACAAAAACGTTAACTCATATCGCTGTTCATGCCCTTGTCAGTTGTGGCTCATAAAGCAAAGCATTTTGATTTCATGCATTTCAAAATCATACTCAGGGGGAAAAAAAGATATTACAATATTGCACCCACATTACCAAATTCTTTAACAGTGGGTGCATGATCATTTTATGCAGCATTCTCTACAAAGCTTCATGGCTTCATGTTAAAGTACCAGTAGGTATAAACCTTATCCATGAATCCATGTATTTTTCATTAGTTCCACAAATTCTTTACGAAAACAAGCCACAGTGGGAGGTCATATAACTGACATAACCACTATACACAAATCATATAAGGCATCCACATGTGTATACAATTCAGAATACAATATATGCAAGATGCAATAACGAACAATTAAATATTCCAATTTCATCATAATTATTTCTTTAAATATTGACACTTAACATTAAATTACAAATTGGCCTGCATGGCATGTGAAGGCATGATGATTCATTACAAAGAATCATGACAACTGAGTACTTCACTCGATAATTAGCAAATAACATTAAAAAGTATCAAATGTAACATTTGCATTTCCTTCCTTGTATTCAAGCCTTTCTATCTCTCTCTCTCTCTCTTTTTCTCTCTCCCTTCCTTTCTCTCCCCCTTCTCTCTGTTTCTGTCTGTCTCTTTTTCACATGGAAATTTTTTTAAATCGCAATTCAAACAGAAAATTGTTATTTGCTTCGTTCCAACCACAACCACAATATTCTTGAGGTGGTATTGGTATCCCATATTTAAGTGCTCAGAACATTGAATGATACGTTGAAAATGTCCTATGTACATTTACTCCATGTCAATCGTTATTGCTTAACATGACCCCTATTCAGTTCTAATAGGAAGGCTATCAACACGATAAATTATACAGAAGCATCCTGTACAGAGAAGTAACACAGTAGATTGCAGCAGGCCTGATTATCATGAAGACATTGTCCCAATATGAACTCTTAATATTGCATTGTTTTACACTATGGCCACATAAAATATAAATCCTAGTTTTCCATTGTGAATTTCTTTGCTTGGAATACGCATCTGATGGTCTACCATTTGCTTCTGCAAATGTTGCATCAGCAGTCTTTTGGGGTCAAGGGTGAAGTTAGGAATTTGATTAATGATAGAAATGCTCTATAAAGCGATTGTTGCCTGAGCATCATTGGTCATACTTAAAACATGGTTGAACTCAATACTCTCCATCGATCAAAATCATAGACAGTCACATTCTTTGGAATACAGTCAAACCTGCACCTGTTTGTGTTGCCACCTCTAGATAAAGACCTCCTGTGTATCGTAGACATGTATTTTGTCTACTTTACAAAAGAACTGTTTGTTGTAGAATCTGTCTAGAAAGGCCAGCTCCCTACAGTTGCCACCTTTTTTCCTGTTTACCTTGGGTGACCTTAATGGACAGGTTTGACTGTATATGGTATTTGTACATTGCGAAAAGTGCTGCATGCACACAACTCACACAAAAAAGAAAGAAAAATTGGAAACACTGATGGTTTTCATGGGTTTTTCCAGTAACTAGTGTAAATGGTAGTTCCAACAAAAAAACTGATGGTTTTTCAAATTGATTTTCTGCAATGTAAAGTGCCTAGTGATGAGTTTCATTTTCCCAATCCAAGCATTTCTTTGTCTAGACTTTGTTTACCTCTGGATTGCTGCAGGTCAAGTGAGAACGGTACAGTCCTGATAGAGACATCCAGATGGCTCCTTCCTATACCTTCCCATGTGATTCGTCGTAATAACCCTTGGCATGTAGCTACTAGCATCTCATCCTTCAGACAGCACAGACTGAGGAACAGAGAGAGCAACAACAGCAGAAATAATTTTGCAGGCCTTAAATTTTAATAGTTTTAGGGCAAGGCCACTTTTCTGTAGGGCACATTCCTATATTACAGCACAAATAGGAAGAATTGGAAAGGGCACAAAAAATCTCCAAGGCCACTGAGAGGGGCATTGAGGCCAATCAAACGGGCATCCAAGGCCATGGATTAATTTAAGGCCTGATTTTACCTTTATATTTCAGTTAATCTTATCTTACAAAAGTCCAAACTTTTTACACTCCAGCAACAAGAGCAGCAACAACATCAACATCAACCGAAACAAAGAAACAAAACTGATATGCAAAGGTAAAATATAATCATTCTATAGTTTCCTCCATTTTTACAAGGCAACAATTCCTACACAAATGAAACAGCAAGCAATTTCATTTTACTAAACAAAGATTCAGTTTCAATTATGCCTGTGTATTCTCTATCTTCATTTTTTTTCTCCAGGTGAAATAGTCAACAAACTTGACACAGATAAGTACAAGAAAACAAGAAAAGTCCAGCAACTTACCATGCAACACCTCCAGTAACTTGGAATGTAGCACCAAAGGTAATCTTAAGCTTTGGTACTGCTATTGTGTCTGCCTCCGTCACATCTCTCTTGTAATGAAATGAACTGAAATAAAGATAAAGCAGAATTTAGAAGTCTGTCATATATTCAGAGTATGACTTTAAAAAGGGATGAAAAGAATTAGGGGAAAAAATGATTGAAGACAAAGATCACTTCTAATGCTGACAAATAAAGTATGAACAAAACAAAATAAACAAACAAAAACTGATACAAAAGCACGAAGAATGAGTTGCTTGCTATAACATACATGTACCCTATACACAATGTAGAAACCATGTGTCAATGTAACTACATGTATTACGACAAATCAAAATGAAAGATTTTAATGAAGATCTATTGAGCACTGCATCAGACAACAACATAGAGTGTCTTGTTTAAAACACTACCAATCTTTATAATACATACCCGGTAAACACATGTACATGTATCTCTCAAATAATTTAGGCAATATTAAATCAATTAAATATTTTAAAAGACATCACTTAAACATGTATACAAACGAACTACCAGTATGTCATTTTTGAATGTGTCTCCTTAAATATTTGTTTCCGAATCCAAATATTACACCTGACCACTTAATTATTTATCATAAAGTTTATAAACCCAATAAACTGGTCTATGAAGTGTATACTTACCCAGATTGCTTGGTTCCATACAGTCTCTGGTTGCTCTCTGATACAACCTTTAATAATAACAGGTGGCCACCAGATGTCTGTCAAAAATAATAATAATTCAGACAAATGTATTCTTAATTTTTCACACACAGGAAAAAAACTTTCCTATAAAATATGCAATCAAATAAGAATTTTAAAAAGAAAAATTATATTTAACAATGAACATGTTCACATACATTTATAAATGAACTATAAATGAACCAAAAATAGAGGGTGAGAGAAGAAGTATGATGTACATGTACATGTACTGTAGGAACAGGGGGAAATCCATTTATTAATGCAAAATCTCAATATCACATTCACAACATGCTTGGTTACATCTAAACAATTTACAAGCAAGGTATGTTTTGTGTTTTATTTACATACCTGTACATGTACAGTGTACATACATAATTATATGAGTGCTACGAGTATAAATACTACATGTACATGTACATGTGTACACACAAATCCATGATTCTTAAAATGAACAGGTGTGCGCAAGCCCATGCAACTGCATGATTTTAACTTGACCTTTGCTTTCAGCGACAGGTGGATGACCTTTAGTCCTGAAGGACGTTATATACAATGTACGTATGCATAGAAAACAGCATTTCCCAACCAATTGGGGCAAATAATAATAGTTCCTCTTCTGACACATTGATGAGTACAGCATGAATGGGTGACACAATTGGGTGTCACCATTAGCATAGTAGGCTATTAATATAAACAATGGAAACAAACAATAGCCCATTTCTTGTGCTATTAATGACATCTATGCCCCTTTCACACGTCAGAGCAATGTCTGCATCTAGATCCATTTATAAATAGATTGATCAAGATGTACATTAGCCTACAAATACAATACACGTAATGTAGGTCAAGACATGTAGAAATAGTCAGCTCACAACTTGTATGCCTCCTGAATTAGTATGTTGGATACTACAGGTACATGTACATGTACATGTTTGCATCAATATGTAGCATAGGCTACATTATATCTCACATGCAGACATGCACTTTACATGTACCTGTACCTGGACACTGTACTTTGGAAGCATGGGATATTAGACTATGACAGGATATTTGAACTAACTTCATTCAACAAAACCATTGATCTGTATACATAATAGACTTTCAGTAGGGTCATTCCATCGGGTTGGGTCTTTTCAGCATTTTCACATGTTTGAATGTTTAGAAGCTATTTACTCAAATTTAAATATATTTTTAGAAAAATAAAAGTATGTTATATTGAAGAGTAATGTAGTACAGAATAAATAAACATGAAAACAGAAACTTCTTCATCATATTTTTTTTTTGGTGAGAGTTTTACTACCGATGTCTCAGCGATTTTGAGGGTGAAAGTTGTGTCATTTTCATGAACTTATTTCTGGAAAAAAATTCATCATAATCCAATGTTTCCTACTTAAAACATGTCACCTTTAATACCCCCACTATGTCTGAGAAGCTCAAGTGAAATGTGCAAAAAATCGGCAAGTTATTCCATATTGAAAAAACACAATACCTACGTTACCAACAATGTCCTAGGCACTTTTTTCGTAACGGCGGTAATTCTAGCATTTTACACAAATTTAGCAGGATATTTTCTCAGAAAGTTTCATCTTATTAGGAAGGTACAACCCCTCATGAACATATGTAAAAAGAATGATAATTAAATCGGTCGGTAAATATAAGAAAACAATTAATTTACCGCGAAAATCGGGCGCGATGTCCTTCGTAATTTGGTAACGTAGGTGTGAAATTACGGTGTTTGAGATATAAACCAGCCCGCTAGCTTCAGTTTTCGGTGTTAAAATGACCTGCTAGTTATTCACGAATGCGCAGAACATGTTTTTTGCCGAACTGCGACGACCTACCCCTACAGTGCAACCACAAACGTGAAAATGTCCATGTAACGTGGGGCAGCCATTTTCGCCCGACAGCGCCCAAATTGGTACGTAATATGTTTTTTAAGTTATATTTATGGCCCGAATTATTATCATGGACAATGAAATTCCATGTTTTAAAAATGTAATTCCGTTTTAAATTGTGTAATTTTCAACTTAAACCGGTTTTCAAACCATCACATGTGAGTGAATATTTTACTGTTGTCCCACATACTAATATATGTGTTATAAAAAAACATGCAAAATCAATGCCGGACTTTTACCCTTAAAAAGCTAGTTTCTTAAACAGAAATTGAATTTTGTTATAAGAATCCCGTAAATAATGATATTAATGATGTTCCTACACTTCAGAATTTTTCTGACAAGTGTTAAATTAATTAATATTATTTATATGGCGCCATTAATTGTCATTGAACAATGATGGCTAAGCCTAAGGAAAAACACAAGTTATTGAACATTGTTTCCTTCAAGTTAGGAAGTTCAATCTGAGACCCGAAATACCCAACTTTGGGGCAAAAAAGGGGGTTGGGGGTTAGGGTTGAGATAGAGAAGAATGGGCTTAAGGGGGAGGGCATGCCCCCCCCCCCCCAATTCAATTAAAATTGGATACATAATGTAATGAGCCTTTTTTTTTTTTTTTTTTTTTTTTTTTTTTTTATATAATAAATTAAATAATTATTGATCTGGCTCCCCCTTCCCCATCATCCAAAGGTTGAAGTGAGGGATAAGGGGCTTCAACACCTTCCCTCCCCTCCAAATAATGATAAATAACAAATACAATTTTTTAACAAAAATAATAATTTAGCACAAATATTTAAAGTAGAAGAAAAATTCATCAAAATGAACAACCAATAATAATACCTACTTCTATTTGGGCATGCAACGAGCCAAAAGTGAGGAACCTCCCTATCCATCTTGCAATCCTCTGTCTAGTTGTTCCATCCTTAATTCTTACAATTTGATTTTACTACAGATCTAGATAGAAGTACTTATAATTAGCAAACGCAACACACGTTTGAAATGAAAAGTCACAGAAACAATTTACAGTTTTGTTTTATTTTTATCTCATTTAATATTCTTTACTCATTGGTTTTTATTTATTTCTTTTAATGCATATTTATTAGATTGCTGCATCCATTTCATTCATGTCTCCTCTACCTCCCTTGAGGATTCAGCTCTGGCAGAGAGAGATCAAGAGAGCAGGCAAAATGACCAGTCATTGAAACCTTCCTGGAAAACAAAGATCTTTCCAATCTAATCACTATTTTGAAGAAGATATAAAGTTGATCATTGATATCTATCAATATACCTCTTGTATGAATACTGTTTTTTTATTTACTGATCAATGGATTAAATATATTTCAGATGACATTTAATGTAGTCTAGTATAAGAGGATAGTTACTCTCATATCATACGGATGTTACTCGGACATGATGTCCATGTAACATAGGTAACTGGAGGTGTTGAGGTGAATATAGACCATAAATCTTGCAGGTTTCCTTTCAATTGTGTTATCATCTCATTAAATATGTTTCATGCATCAATTAATTGGCACATTTCTTGGAATGTAGCCAAGATTTTCTATGCAAGAGAAAAGATTACCCTTTAGAACAAAATCATGATCTGAAAATTGCTAGTTCCTCATTTGTTTCATGTTTAAAAACTGATATAATGTTGCTGTGTTCAAGTCTTAAGTATTCTAAACTATTGCTCCCATCATCTTAATGTTTTCCACACACAAAAAATGTGGAGTTCAGACTGTGACAAAGTTTCAGATCAGAAAATAAATGAGCAAGTAAAAAAAGATGTCCTTGTAACGTAGGTTTTTTGTTGTGTCTGTTTTTTCATTTTAGATGAAAGTGTGTGAAGGAATACATACAATTGCAATGGAATCTATTGTAGGATTGGTGTTAGAAACAGAATATAACAATAAAAAAATTATTCACCAACTCTGAATTTTGAACCTTCATGTCACAATTTATGACCCAACCCGATGGAATGACCCAGTACACAAGACATGTAGGCCAGCGTAGCCAATTTCTTTTAATTTCATTATTAACACTGGCTTTAAATAAAACATTTGCTAATCTGGGTTATCACTACCCCATTGTAGCAACGTATTGCTGTCCAGCTACACATCCCAATCAGGGTATAGACTACATGTATAGAGAGTGAGACCCTAAAGGATTGTTCAGATATATGGTGAGATACCGGTATTAAAATCCATCGCAACAATGCCGCCACAGTTTTTGAACATGTAAATGAATAGCAACTGCACACAACAATGGACTTCACGTTTCACTGAATTCTGAGTCATAAGAAAGAGACATGTGGAGCGTATTACACGTTTTGTCATCATTTTTTGGCGCATCATACATGTATCTGAACAAGCCTTAAGGGTTAAAATGATTAAGTTTGCTTTCCCTATTCCAGATAAAGGCGACAGCGACATGATATGAAAACAATTTACTCCAGAGCAACAAGTTTGAAATTGAGAATGTTTCTAATGTCCCATGCATTCTACAAATGTACATGTATTGATAACAGCAATGACCTGTAATAACTACTCATAAGTCTCATGGTTACATGTACATGTAGGTCCATGATAAAAATGTATTCACGCTAGATACACTGTAGTGTAGTACATGTTCAGTCAATCAGTACCACTCCAGTCTTCAGGACTATGAAACTTGACTGGAGGCCAGCAACACAAACAAAACTTCTTACTACTTCATCTGACTGCATGAATCAGTGAGGTGACAAAGGTCAGACAAGGTCACATGCCAGCCAGCCAGCCAGCACTACATGTATGTGAATAGCACAGTTCTCACAAGTTTCCAAAGATTCGCAGGGGCTAGACTGCTACAGGTGCGATTAAAGGTAAAGACCAGTATTGGCAACGCCCCAATTTCAAAAAATGAAATGGAAGCTCTCATTACCAATCATGTGAAAGAATATGTTTTGACTAATACATGATGATAAAAAATTTGCCGGGAAACCGCCTACTAATTCATATATTTGGTAAATTTATTTCTCTCATGGTCTGGTGAGAGAGATAGGGTAGTCCCATATACATCTTTCTGTGTATAGTGCTTGTAACTTTACGAAGAATGGGCCAAATTTCTTATCATTTTGATGATTCCAGAACCTTGCAGATGCTAGATGCTAGATGATCGACCTTTTCTGATCGATTCCACAACGTTTCTTTCACAATGCAATCGCATGACCATTACTGGTCTTTACCTTTAAGTTTCCTCCTGAAAATGTGAACTCATTTGGTATACACTAATATGCAGCCAGCCTAAGGGTGCATTTATCAACTCTTTTCTAGCCTATAATCAGCGTTTTCAAACATGTTTCAGGCAATTTTGAAGTTGAGAATGAGCCAGAATCACGTTTTTTGAGAGATGATGAATGCAAAGCTTTTTTTTTAAACGTGTATATTTCGGACCTTCCCAGGCTAATTTCTGGTTCTGAGAAAAAATGTTCATTCCAACTTTTCAGCTGGTTAAATGAAAATATAGATTTTGTAAAAATAATACTGGCATTTAATTTCAAATCAGAACATTCATTTCTAAGGAGCGCGATCGCGCCGGCGCTCCTACAGCGCTCCAAAAAAATAATCAGGAGCGTTGTTTACAGCGCTCCTTGGTTTCAATGTTTTCCTTCAGTTAAAAATCCCAAGTGTTTGCCGTGAAAATGCGCCAATAAATTATTAGAACAGAAAAAATACACGAATGATTCGTAATGGGCGCATTTTCACGGAAACACTTGCGCCTTATAAAAGCACTAAATACGAAGGTAGTAGAGAGCTCGCGCGGCAAACTGTTCGTGATTCGGGATCACGAACAGTTTTCCGCCCACGAGCTCTCTACTAGCTTTGTATTTAGTGCTTTAATAAGGCGCAAGTGTTTCGTGAAAATGCGCCCTTAATAGGCTAGCGCGCACGTTCAGACCATGCGATCGCTAAAATGCTGTGGCGCACGTACGTACGTACTTTGTATCGAAGGATCAAGAAAACAAATCGTCAAATGGAGAAATAAACAAGCATTCAAATAGTCATTAGAGATCTGTCGAGGTTTGTTTGTAGATCTAGTTTATTATTTCATCTCAAATAGAATTTATAATTCTCTTATTGATAAGTTAAGAACACCTACGATGTTCTCGATCGTAGTTACTCTCATTTTGCTAGCAGCCGACCCAGCGTTGTTGTGGCAGAAACCTAGCCGGCCAGCTTCCCATGACAAACCTTTCGAGTCCCGGTAAAATTGCGCGCGCTGCGACTCTCCGAAAGTGCGTTGGTCTTGTTGACAAACTCTAGCCCGCTAGGATCCCACGACGGACCATTCGTGGTATGGTGAGAGTGTGTGAGGTGGGAAAACTCTCGTCACGCACGCGAGCTGTAATTCCTGCTCTAAATATTATTATTTTATTACAGCATTTTGAACCCACACACAATAATACAAGGTAAAAACATCAATTTTCAAATTGAGCTCCTCACTCTTTCCAGGAGAGTTATTTGAGGAGCTCAATTTGAGCTCCTTGGCAAAACAAGGAGTGGGATTAATAGAGCTCCACCAAATTCTAGAAATGAAGGTCTGGAACATGTTGGATTAGCAAGGCGAGCATAAGTAGGGGTGGGAGGAAGGTTGAGATGGTAAAGAACACAGTGCGTTAATCTTCATTTCATGAAGCCTGCACTTTTCAGGAAGAAGAAGAAGAATTTGTATAGAATGTAAAGTATCTACTTACAGCCACTGCGATGACACTTGAGTCTGGTTTCCATTCTGCCTCACAGTTTGTTCCCAGGACCACCACCGAGTCGTCAGAGCGTCGATAGCTCACAATCAGTACACATGGCTGTGGGAAGAAATAACAAACCGGTAACTTTCTCAACCACACATCATATTTGCAATGTACGTACTATAGTATGATGAAACTTTCATTAAAAAAAGGTAGACAAAATTCACAACAGTTTCTGGTTTTACAATTTTGTGCAAGTACAGAACTTGACACTGAAAGAAATAAAACTGGCTTGCTCAAAATACTCCATTCAAACACAACATTGTCCAGTACTAGATATGAAAAATGGCATGCATCTTCAACTCTTATTCCCTTTCTTGTTTTATTAGCAAAAAAACAAACACACCTACTGTACAAACTGGTGGGTGAATAATACTATTAACTTGAATTTGAAATTTATTATCCAATGGCAAATGATAATCGGTATTCTGCACTCATCACGCCAGACAATCAAGTATTTATTTTCTGTGTTGTGGCATAAGGTTGTAATACATGAAGACATGTATAAATGAGTGAAAAGTTTGGGTTGCCCCAGACAGGCAGCAAAATCTTCCATTTGGCATTATTTATACTTGCCTGAAATAATGTTCATTTTGTTTGCCCTGTCATCTTGGGCTACAGCTTATTAATGTCAAATGATACTAGTTAAAGGTACTATGTCCCTTTTGCAGCCAACCTTAAATTCTGTAGAACTGTGCAGGAATTATGAATATGTCATGTATTTCCTATCTGTGAAATTTAAACGTTAGCAGTGTCCTAATATTCAAATTATGCAAGGAAACCTGTTTACTTGCTAGACTTCACTGTCAGACACTATTGAGTGGCTGACTGGCTTTTTCTTCTTTGGTAATAACATTCATAAAATGAGCTGTAAAGGGTACATGAGCATTTGTCTACATCAATAACCCACTTCTTGTGATGGCCAGAATTAAACTGATTGAATCTTTGTGCAGTATAAAACGTATGACCCTTCGGTACAATGGTCTGAAAATCAAGACTATTACTTATTGGCTCTATAGCTCCTAAGTCGATTTGACAACTAGTTAATAGACGTTATTTTCCCACTTGAAGACATTTTCAAGCCCCACCTTTTTTAGGGAAGTTCTAAATTAGTATTATCTTTCAAATGCGGTAGGAATTTAACCTTTTCATTTTTTTGGCCTGCAAATGGGACATAGTACCTTTAAAGGTACTACATGTATGTCCCATTTGCAGCCAACATTAAATTCTGAAAAACTTAACAGGAATTGTGAATATGTCACATACATGTACATGTATGTCCTATCTGTGAAATTTAAACGTTAGCAGTGCCCTAGTGTAGTATTCAAATTATGCAAGGAAACTTCACTGTTAGTGTTAGATACTATTGACTGACTGATTTCATTTTTTCTTTGATAATCATAAAATGAGCTGTATTAGTGTAGGGTAAATGAGCATTTGTCTACATCAATAACCCACTTCTTCATTTCTTGTAATGGCCCAAATTAAACTGATTGAATCTTTGGGCAGCACAAAACATACACCATTCAGTACACAGGTCTGAAAAAAGGATTGCAATCCCTAAAAGTCGAATTGACAACTAGAGGTCGACATTTTGAAGGAAGTTCTATTTTAGTATTAAATGCCGGTGGAATGTAACCTTGCATTTTTTGGGCCTGCAAATGGGACATACCGGCAGTACCTTTAATGCACTTCTAGCCTTAATAGATTTACTTTCTATTTCAAACCAATAAATATGTACTGAAATGATCTCAATAAATGTATCAGATTTTGAGGACAAGTATTATTACCAGCAGTAGTCAGTGCAGTACAAAAGTATCTACACATGTAAAATGCATGGCCAAATGAAAATGGCAAGTAGGAGTTCAAGCTGCCAACACATAACATACCCTAAGGGTATAACAAACACATTGCAATAACAGCCTTGAAGCAGGGAATCCAGGCCAGATTTGATGAACTAGTGAACTGACTGGAATTGGGCATTCATTAGTCATAAACCTGTAGGCATGGAGCTTTCCCTCAGGAAACATTCAGTTTCAGCCCTAGGATGCATAATAAATGCAGGTTGAGGACAATATTCTGATTCATACAGTATCCTACTGTAAGGTCACTACATAATGTACTGTACATGTACATGTACAGTAGGCCTACACATGTACTGTACAAGGTTCCCAATCTGTATATCATACAAGTCTATGTAAGCTACAGGTATAATCCATTCATATTTGTCTGAACTGTATCGTGACCTACTGTACATGTACATGCATTTTCCCCCAAAATCCATAGACCCCCCCCCCCCCCCCACACACACACACACACTTGCACACATCGAAGCACTTGATGATCAATGTACAGGCCTACATTTTATAGCATTTTATATCACTTTATACATGTAGCATTTTATCCCTCTTGAGAATCAGATTCTGGAACAGAACAGCACAAGAAAGCATTTGGCATGCATAAAATTATTAAACAAAAAATGTTTACCCCTACCAAAACATATTTAATCTTCAGAAATTGTTTTGCTTTTTATTGTACATTTTATAGTAGGCCTACAGTACAAGTGAACTACGAATGATCTTCATAGGAGTTTCTAATCTCTACCCGGCCAATATCTCAAATGTGATAAGATAATAAATATTAGACATACACTGTACATGTACATTTGTGTTTACAGTACATAAAACTGATGGTCGTTATGCAATCTACGTTGTGTACAGGTATGTACCGGTATTTATTATGTACAGTACATGTACATGTATGACTTCTGTATGACTACAGTATGACTTTCACTCCAAGCAACACATGCATAATCACACACAGATAAGGGAGTGAGTCATGTCGTGTTATGATGCATTTTTCTGTCATAACAACGACGCAGCGCCAATGTAGGGATTCAGTATATTACCTTCATATATTGAGAATCTGAAAGTTGAACTCCTATACATGCAGCATTTTCATTTCTGATGGATATATATTCCTTGTCAGTTTGTAATACACTTTGTATTTTGTATTGATTGATAGGTGCACCAGATTAAAGGAAAGCCTGATGTCACGTTTACCGGTACTGGAGAATATGGATTGTTACATGTTCATATTAGCTCAATTTACACCCGTTACATACAGGTGGAGCAAATTATCACCGAGTCTATTAAAGTTACATACAGGTGGAGCAAATTATCACCGAGTCTAAGTTACGTCATACGCGCTAATGCCGCTAAGTGCGATATATTTCTTCATAGTCTGTCAGTAATTTTTTCATACATCATGAAATGTAGTATGTACATTACATTATTAAAGAGTATATTGGACTTGAAAAACCCTGAAAACATCAGAGAAACAGACTTTTATATAACAGTTTGAATGGAAAATTACCTGAAATTAAAAAGAAAGAATTTCATCAACAACCCCAAAATATCAAATAATAGATAATAGACTGGGGAATGTTTGAATGTAATTGGACAAACAATTTAAGAAGGATATCAATTTTTGTGATTGATCAACATGTATGGGCACTTCAAACTGGCTGAATCGGTCATGTCATCATTGTGAAGTGAAATGACAACTTTCACACTTGTTTCAACACACAAAATGACTAAAATTTCACATTTTCAAAATGTATGTATGAATCAGGAGTGTCTGTTCTTCATACATGTACATGCATGTACATTAGGGCTGCAACGTGTAGTCGAATGCTCAAGTACCCGCACGGTTGACAACTACTCGGGTACGATTTTTCATACCCGAATATTCGGCCGCAAAAAAAAAAAAAAATTGTCCAGGCCGACGCTTACCCATGCCTGGGTGAGCGGCGGCCACTGGCATGGTGCCGTCGGTAAAAATGTTTCCCAACTCGAGCACTGTCAAACTCACCACTCAGAAACTGGGACCAAATGTCTGGATTTCTGTTTGGACTTAGAGGAAAATGGATTATTCTGCCATCTTTGGTTTTTAAAACAGCATTGTTTACTGTTATTATTATTATTAAATCGGCGCCTTCAACTGCAACTCGAAGTAAAATTGCATGCGTTTTCGGCGACAGAACTGGGATACTGCTCCAGTGGTATGGTGGTGGCAAAAAAAAAAAATTATAACAAAACATGGCGTCCGAATATTCGCTTGTAAGCCTGGGAGTGTACTCGGGTACCTCATTATACTGTTGTGCACAGCCTTAATGTACATGTACATGTATGATAACTATATTGCTATCCATTCCATTTAGTGCCCCAACTGGGGAATGCAATATGTGCATGTACAATTCACATACATGTCGGCGAAAAGAACAGAAATTCATGATATTTTTAATTTTAGTACACAACAAACAGGAGAGTTGTCCATGACTTTACTGTACATCACAATATCCACTGACTAAATCGCCAATTTGAGATTTGTATTGATTCAAGAATTCCACATTTCAATCATTTAAAATTCTCTTATAATTTGTCCAAATTTTTTCAAACTTCCCTCATTTTCTTTCTATTATTTTTCTGATTTCATACAAAAAATAATAATAGTACATGTACATTCGTGTAATAGGTTCCTGTATAGCGCTCATATCTATCAGACTTGACACTCCTGGCGCTCCACTGTAATACCCCTGCTTTAGCATGGCTATTACGGCACTCTAGCATTTCAAAGATTGAATTCCTGCCAGATTTGACTTATTAAAAAAGGTTGAATTGACCTTTAAAGCACATTACTAATCAGGATAATTCCTTTTTTTAATAAATTACAGTGAGATTTACATCTAACAGCCAGATTACAGCTCGAGGGAGGTTAACATTTTGAGTAAGGTAAAGCACTAATTAGGAAAGGAAGAAAATGTGTTTTTCGGTCTGCAACAAATAAAGAGAATTGTTCCAATTACACATACTGTACATGTGTACATGTATTATGTCATTGTAGGTTAAGGCCATGTACAAAAATATACATGTTTAGCGTCCCCGCCCGCTTCCTTTTTGGGGGCCGCCTCCTATTTTTTATTTTTGAATTTTTTTTTTTGAATTTTTTATTTTTTTTAAGAAAAAAGAAGATGAAAAACATTGCTATTTGAATCCATTTCTGATTTAAAAAAAAAAAAAAAAAAAAATGCCGGCGGCCTTCTTGAAAAATAGCCAGACTGTCAGGGAAAATGTACTGAGCGGCCATTTTGAAAGAAAAAAAAAGAAAAAAGAAAAAAAAAGGGCCTCCTCCTTCCTATTTTTCGAAAAAACAGGACGCTAAACGTGTTTTTTGTTTATTTGGCCTAAGATAAGTACACACAAAATCTACATGTACACAGTAGTTTGTCATAAAGCTAGAAAATATTGTGAAAATAAGGATTTTCAAAGGTGCAGGTACATCTACAATGAACATGTACATGTAGTATCAAGTAATTCAATTTTGTTCATTTTAATTTTAAATAATTTCATCCACAAGTAGTTCCAAAAAGTGCAATCACGTTTTCACACATTCCATCAATGCAGAATGTGAAATTTAAGCAGTTTTTATCCCAACTGTCTGCCGCTATGGCTTAGTTCCACATGAAATCTTAAGCATAAAAATGAAAAAGATGTTGTACAGTATACCGTATTTGCCGGCGTAAAGGCCGCAGTATTTTTGGAGGAGAAAATATCAAAAAGTCTGCGTGTGGCCTACAGTGTATGCGCCACAAGGGTAAAAAATTGGAAGTCAAAACCAAGGAAACAGCACAAATTCATACATACTGTATACCCCTGTATGGGATTACAATGAATGGTACTGGACATTTCTAGGATAACTGTCTAGAATAACACATCATTACACATGTCTTACCAACAATTTTGTGTTATATTGTTGACATGAAGGGCAAAATGTCAATCTCGTATTATAAACTTCATAACTTACCAAACAAAAACTACTGGTAGATCTAGATCTAAGTTTGTGCCATCGCTAAAGCAATCCTCGCAGCCCGCCCGTGCCAAGCTAGCTATGTCGCAATACACGACTGTGACTGCGGCCGGAGAGGGCAGTGTTTTATTTTTTTTGTCTACGAAATGTCAAAATCGGAGGTGCCTTTGAGGACACTGTCCAATATTTGTTGGGTGCGGGAAGGTGTGATTTCGGACACATTTTAGAGTTTGTTTACATGCCTCTCCGCACACGTCTATGGCAGCCGGTTAAGGCTTGGTGATATCAATATCATAAAAATATTATCACCAAGCCCTTAAAGAGAAGGTTGAGTTCTGGGAAGAGGTAAAAAATAATTTGTGAGCGTTATCATTGTTATTATGCAAGGGTGGAAGAACATCCGATTAAACATGTTCCCTGAAAAGCATGGCTCTTCAAATGCCTTCATATTCTAAATATGACATGAAAATTGTAAAAATCGGGGGGTAGGTTTTTTTCGCCATGTGCTCGTGTAGTCCCATATACATCATTCTGTGTACAGTGATTGCAACTTTGCCAAGATTTGGCCAAATTTCTTATTATTTTGATGATTCCAGAACCTTGAAATACACACGATTACTTATATACTAGATGATCAACCTTTTCTGATAGATTCTACACCGTTTCTTTCACAATGCAATCACATGACCAGAACTCAACTTTATCTTTAAAGATACTATGTCCCTTTTGCAGCCAACAATTATGAATATGTCATGTACAGTACATGTATGTCCTATCTGTGAAATTTAAACGTTAGCAGTGTCCTAATATTCAAATTATGCAAAGAAACCATTTACTTGCTAAACTTCACTGACAGACACTATTTGTTTAGTTTGTTTGTTTTATTTCTGTGTTTTCAAAATAGAACATACGGTAATCATACATAAAGTAACACATATATTTTTCAATGAAAATAGATAAATTACAGAAAATGCAGGAGACCGCCATCATGAGCGGTAAGCTTGAAATCGATGGCAGCCTCGAGAGAATAGCGGCAAACTCTTCAATTACTGTTAATCTCTGTGTACAAGACGCACTTTTTCCCACCAAAAATTCAAAAGTCGGGGGTGCGTCTTATACACGGGTACCAAAAAAACAAAATAAAGTTTTGATTTATGCCCTTAGGCACTGTGCCTGGCAATGTCCCCCAGCTCAGTCAAACCACTCAGAAACTAGAACAATACTACCTGAATGTCCGGATTTCTGTCATCTTTAGTTAAAAAACTAATTATCAGAATAATGAACATTTGTTTTTAAAACTAAATTGTTCATTATTCTGATAACTTCATTGTTTCAGTACTAAATGTTCATTATTGTGATAACTTCATTGTAACTATTATTTGTGACAAGTTCATTATTCTGATAACTTCATTGTTTATGACAAGTTCATTATTCTGATAACTTCATTGTTACCTGTAGGTCTACTACCGGTAATATTATTTGTGACAAGTTCACAGGCAAAAATTGGCGCCTCCAACTGTACCTCGCAGTAAAAAGAAGGTCCTTTCCCCGTGTGGGTTTTTTAACACGGACCTGGGTCCTGGCTTGCTGGCTACGGAGTCGGACAACAACAACAAAAAAACAAAAAAAAATCTTTTTTTTCTTGGCCCCCAAAATAGGGGTGCGTCTTATAGACCTACACAGAGATTTACGGTATAATTGTACACACAAAATTGATCAAGGACATCGTGCATGCGCGTAATACCATAAACCATACGAGAAGTTTGCATATTTTTGGACTGATAGCTTCAGTTTGAGGTGCAGAGCTATAGCGTAGAGACGGTACTGAGCGACGACGTCGACATTGAAGCCCTAAAGTAAACAGAGGTTTCCCAATGTCGGATGTGATCCAAATTCAGGTGGAAAATGCAATAGATCTAGACCTCTATATGATTATGATTAAAATTAGTGAAGTAAAAACGGGTGGTGAGTAGAATATAGCTGTGATGAATGATGGCGGAGTTACCACCGTACTTTTACTTACGGTGCGGTGAAATGTATGAAATGAAGAAGGAAAGACAAGACACCGACTAAACACTAAACTAACCTTATATTATCTCTACTTGTCCTTCAGCTAAGCTCAGCATAGCTGAAGATGCTCAGCTAACATGCTAACTCCCGGGTCTTGAGGTGAGCCAGGAGTCCATGATTCGGGAAACTAAGCGATCCTGGAGTAAGTGTGTGTGTGTTTGACAGCTCAGCAGAATCCAGAATGGTGTGACGGCCCGTGTCCGTGACTCTTATAGGCCCGTCTTTGAGAGGTTGCCGACGGACGGACGCGTAAGCGCATCCAAGACACGTATGAACTTACACGTCCGCGAAATAGGGTATAATAATTTGGCTTACAAAAGGCAATTTTACAACATTCCTCCCGGTTAATTAGATTGTAGCATATATCTAAGATATTGCAAAATCTCAAAAACTCTCCTATTAAAGCATAACAAACCGGGGGAAACTGAGTTACAGAATATATAAAGAGTTACAGAATATATAAAGAGTTACAGAATATATAAAAAAGTTACAGTCCGTTAATACAATCCATGAATTTGCAAGTACACTAGACTCAAGGTAACCGTACAGTGACCGAGTCTAATGCACATTCCAGAACAAATGAGTATTTGGAAAATCCTGTATTTATACAACGGTGAATCCTGTATTTATACAACGGATAATCCTGTAAAAATATTCCAAGGACACCTGGATTGCTTCAACAGAAATGAAATACCATATGGACTAGAAGCCTATCCATTGCTAAGTTCCGCCTCAGGTCAACCCCGGTCCAGCTAAAACTCAAGCTGGGGAACCGATGCTGGAACAATACTTATCGATAGCCTTAGCCATTAAAAAAACAATATAATTCCTTTCCTTGAATTACATTCTGCGGTAGAGAACGGTTGTCTGTGCATGACCAGATCGAGAATAATCAATCGGGGAGCATTTTCCATATCTAACAGATTTGTTATACTGTTTGCATGGAGCACACGCCCTAATATCCCTCGACATGCCATACCCGAAATACCCGGACCTGATTATACTCCCGGTAGGGTTAACACCAGCATGACCAGTCGAAGGGACATCATTCTCAACCGGATCACTTCCCGTCGTAATAAACAAGGAATCACTTTATTGGGCCATCTTCTTTCTCTCTTCCAAATCAGGTCACCTTTAACAAAAAATAACACTTAAGTCATTCCATAAGAATTTATTTCCAAGATCTTCTTCTGATATGACTCAAATTAATCATAATCTCCTGGATTATCTAACTTAAGTTTTTATAAACATGACCTGACCTGGGTTCCGAGACTGAATCCGACTTCTTGGCTAACAGAACTACATAATCTACTACTACTATAGGCAATGTCAGAACAGGGGCAGATGTCATCCCTAACATGATGAAGACCAATGGCATCTACTTCCCTACCCAGGAACTAGACTCTTCTCTGGAAGACCGAACATTTCTTCGGTTTAAGCTTTAGCTTGAAAACCTTGAAACGCTCAAGAACTTTCCTAAAGTTCTATGTGATCCGAGAAGGAAATTCCTAGTACCCCAACATCACCCAGAAAGACAAGTGCAATGCCCCAAGTTAGTCCCCTGAGAACCAACTTCATTACCTATGAGCAGGTAATGGAAGCATTACACCAAAACCTATACAAACAAGAAATTGAGAGAGGTACAAAACCCATACAAACTAGAAATTGAAAGAGAGGTACCTTGATGATGACAGCTTTCTCCATGACCAGCAATCCCAAGAGCAACTGAAAATCAAAGTGCTACATAATTTGTACACTATCACTTCCGCTGGCCAATCCTGTGCGATACGCACAACCACATCCGCTGATTCATCAAATGGAGGTGGCCATGGTGGGAGAAACCAGGGACATTCAGGCACATAGACATCCGTTGATTCATCAACAGGAGGAGGTGGCCATGGTGGGAGAAGCCAGGGACATTCAGGCACATTGACACCCGTTGATTCATCAACAGGAGGAGGGGGCCATGGCAGGAGAAGCCAAGAACATTCAGGTACATCAACATCAATTGATTCGTCAACAGGAGGAGGCCAAGGCGGGAGAAGCCAGGAACATTCAGGACACTCGGGTTGCAGATCAGAATCCTGACTACCCCCTTTGTCTAGAAGAGTTGACTTACTCATACCGAATTGAGACGACCCAGGTTTCGGATTAACCTCCTCCTCCAATGGGTCTTCTCCGGAAAGAAGTTCAGACTCAAGACTTGCGGACTGACCGACATTCAATTCAGGTAAGTCCAAATCCAGTTTAAGTAAGTCTACTATTGTTGACTGACCGAAATCCAGTTCAGGTACGTCTACTCTTGTTGACTGACCAAAATTCAGTTCAGGTAATTCTAATCCAATCAACTGACCTAAATCCAGTTGAGGTAAGTCTAATCTTGACTGACCTAAAACCACTTCAAGCAGGTCCACTCCCACGGACTGACCTAAATCAGGCGCAAGCAAATCCCTTCTCGACGGTCCCAAATCTGGTTCAGGTAAGTCAAATCCGGACTGACCGAAATCAGGTTCAGGTAAGTCCAATTCCAACGGACCTAAATTTGGTCCAGGCAAATCCAATCCGGACTGACCGAAATCGGGTTCAGGTAAGTCCAATCCCGGCGGACCTAAATTTGGTCCAGGCAAATCCAATCCGGACTGACCGAAATCAGGTTCAGGTAAGTCAGACTCGACTCGAGAACAGTTCTGCACAACAACGAGTCCCTGGACAGTGGATTGAAGGTTCTTCATTTGAGATCCAATTGAAGAATATGAACTCTTCACTTGAGTCTCCATCGAAGAAACAGAACCATGGATCTGATGCACCTTCTTCTCCAGATTCGAAACTTCAATCCTGTCCAATCGGGAGGGTTGTGGTTGTTGTTGTGGAGGATCAGGTGTAGCTGTACGGCTAATCCTTGGCTCCTCCGCAGATACCTCTACAGACGTTGGTCTGACTTCCTTCCGCGATTTGTCATGAATTGCCTTATGGGTATGCTGAAACCATCTCACTAAGTCGATGGCTTCATCCAAAGACCTAGGGCAATAATAAATAGCATAGTGCCCAGCCTCTCTATCAAAGCATCCTTTGCAAAATCTATGGACGACCTGCTTTTCAACATGGTGGTCCGGTAAATCTGCAAAGGCATGAGCAGCCAATGTCAAAAGGCGGTTCGCCCAATCTACATGGTATTCCTCAGGTTGCTGCCTCGCGTAATTAAATTGCAATTGTGCAACTTCGTCCCTTGATGCAAACCGCTTCTCCAGTTTCCGGACTAAGTCCGCAAACCCAAGATGAGGTTCATGCTTAACGAGCAATGAGACATACTCGCTTGCACTTCCACCCAAGCACCAGCAAAGTTGATTCCTTCGTTGGCTCAAAGTCCATCCAAACGCCTCAGCGTCAAGGTTGAACTTAGCGATGAACGCTTGCCAACTCCCGCGGCCATCGAAAACCATGGACTTGGGCAAGGAAAAAGACTTGTGGCCCCTCTCATGGTTACCATCCCCACGAAATAAGTGGGAACTATGGGTATCCTGAGATCGGTGCACATCTGGTGGAGAAGGAAAACCATCACGTTGATAGGCAGTATGCCGATAATCTTGGTATCTGGTATACTGCGGCGAACTCTGTCGAGCTGGAAGCCTCTCCATAGGAGGAGGAGCTTCCGCTGCAACACGCTGCTGACCTTGATTCCGAATAGTACTCTGGAGAGCCTCTATTACTGCCTTATATTCCTCTATTTCTACCAATCGCTCAACATCCTGCTTGGATGGCGTTTGGGAAGAGACTGCCCCAGTTCCACTAGCTTGGGAGGCCATTGGCTTCTCTTGACTCCATAAATCTAATACAGACATTCGAATTCAAAATTCAATTACTCTAAATGCACTACTTTGAATTCAACTATATACTTTGAATTCAACCAACTTTGAATTAACCCCACCTTGAATTCAACCAACTCTGAATTAAACCAACTTTGAATTAAACCAACTTTGAATTAAACCAACTTCGAATTGAACCAACTCTGAATTGAACTAACTTTGAATTGAACCAACTTTGAATTCAACTAACCTTGAATTCAACTAACCTTGAATTCAACTTAACTTTGAATTCAACTAACAACTTTGAATTCAACTAACAACTTTGAATTTAACTAACAACTTTGAATTCAACTAACAACTTTGAAATCAACTAACAACTTTGAATTCAACTAACAACTTTGAATTCAGCAAACAACTTTGAATTCAACTCACTTTAAATTCAACTACTCGGAATCCAACTAATCAAAGTCCAGCCAATCGGAATCCAGTTTCTAGGAATAAAGTTACTTTGAACTCAGTTACTCTGAATTCAGTTTCCTTGAATTCAGTTTCCTTGAATTCAGTTTTCTTGAATAAATATTTCTTGAATTCAATTTTCTTGAATTCAGTTTTCTTGAGTTCAGTTTCCTTGAGTTTAGTAGCCTTGAGTTTAGTTTCCTTGAGTTTAGTTTCCTTGAGTTTAGTTTCCTTGAATTCAGTTACTTTGAATTCAGTTACTTATTTTTAAATCAGTTACTTTAAAGTCTGTTACTTTTAATTGTGAGAAATCTAGCTAACCAAGCTCTATTTTTGCAATGCAAGAGTCCGAGTCGGAATCCAAAATGAAATCCGAAAAGTCCTTCAATTATAAACTCCCAACCCTTGAGCCAAGAGATTGAACTAAGTTCAAATCACTCGCTCTCTAACTACTGTAGACCGAGTCGAGAAAACCTGCTCAAAAGTCTTGGTGAACACGACTCGGGTACTACAAGGCTAGAGAATTAGCAATTCAAAAATATGAAAGCTGACTATTCTTTAAATAATAATTCCCAACCGTAATTGAGCTAAGAGATTCGAATAAATTCAAATCACTCAAGCGCCAACTACTGTAGACCGAGTCGAGAAGACCTGCTCATAAAGTGCAGACGACCAAGACTATGGTAATACAGTTAGAGAATTATCAATTCAAAAATATAAAATGAAATCTGACTAATCTTTTAATATAGTAATCCCCAACCGTAATTGAGCTAAGAGATTCGAATAAATTCAAATTACTCAAGCTCTAACTACTGTATAGACCGAGTCGAGAAACCTGCTCAAAAGTGCTGGTAAACACAACTATGGTACTACAAGGTTAGGAAATAACAACTCCTTGTTAAGAAATTCAAAAAGAGTGATCAAATTCTAGATCTTTATTAAATCCCAATTTGGAACTAAGCTTATTCTAATAAATTAAATTAATACTCCCTACGATGACACATACACACATGCAGCAAAACTACACACATGCACATTTATTAGTTAATTAATTTAGTCTAAGTCTTAACTACCTTAATTATATTTAATTTCAATAAAATATAATTAGTTACTTATTCTTAAGTATACTCTGTCCCCTTCCCTACTTTTCTACAGCGAAAAGTAGAAGACTCGAAAGAGACAGGAAAATGCAAGTAAGTGCAATCACTTGCATTAATTTAATTTAATTTATCTAGTTAAAATTTATTCTTAACTACTCTGTCCCCTTCTCAACTTTTCTTTGAACGAAAAGGAGAGGAACCGAAAGAGACAGAAAAATGCAAGTAAGTGAAATCACTTGCATTAATTTAATTTATCTAGTTAAAATTTATTCTTAACTACTCTGTCCCCTTCTCTACCTTTCTTTCAACGAAAAGGAGAGGACTCGAAAGAGACAGAAATTCTTAACTACTCTGTCCCCTTCCCAACTTTTCTTTCAACGAAAAGGAGAGGACTCGAAAGAGACAGAAATGCAAGTGCAATTTGATACTGACACGAAAGTGACAGCATCCAACAAACTAGAACAATATGTGAAACGCCAGACAAAAATAACCGGCGTAGAATAATTCTAGGCCGAGTTATAAGAATGGAAAATAAAGCAAGGCACACGCAACAGTAAAATAAATCCAAAACACACCAAACGCCTGGGAATACCAGGCTAGCGCGAACACTCGAAAGAGCTCACACGAAAACGTAAACACAATACACGCTACACACGGCGAACCAAAAATGTATTCAGAACAAGATGGCTGCCCACGCTTCAAAAATGCGACACGTGCGACGGAAAATTCCGTAAAATCACGAATCACAGCACAGCAATGAAATACACATACGAAAAATACAATTACAATGGAACGGAAAAATATAGCCAAGCGCAAGTTCGAATGAAAATCGCAGCGCCAATGAAGTAAAAACGGGTGGTGAGTAGAATATAGCTGTGATGAATGATGGCGGAGTTACCACCGTACTTTTACTTACGGTGCGGTGAAATGTATGAAATGGAGAAGGAAAGACAAGACACCGACTAAACACTAAACTAACCTTATATTATCTCTACTTGTCCTTCAGCTAAGCTCAGCATAGCTGAAGATGCTCAGCTAACATGCTAACTCCCGGGTCTTGAGGTGAGCCAGGAGTCCATGATTCGGGAAACTAAGCGATCCTGGAGTAAGTGTGTGTGTGTTTGACAGCTCAGCAGAATCCAGAAAGGTGTGACGGCCCGTGTCCGTGACTCTTATAGGCCCGTCTTTGAGAGGTTGCCGACGGACGGACGCGTAAGCGCATCCAAGACACGTATGAACTTACACGTCCGCGAAATAGGGTATAATAATTTGGCTTACAAAAGGCAATTTTACAACATTAGTAAAGAATTGGGCTAAAATTCCTTTGCTAAGAATGGATATTAAACTGGTAAAAAAATAGATATGGAACTACACTAGACAGGCTCTAACTTAGGCCTAACAGTTAGGCGCCTTAGTATTCACCATGCATCCAACGGACCGACCAAAAGTAAAACCCCCTCCTTTAATATTTGTTTAGCTTTACTCTAGTACAAGGCCCGATTCATCCAAAAGGGTGGGGCGAATATTAGTCTAAGCCTAGTAATATTAATAAAGATCACGTTTGCAGCCAGCCACCCGCAAGATGAGTATTACTATTAGTATTAGAAGTAGAAGTAGAAGAAGCTCGCAGCCCTAACCGCCACAGGAGGTGCGGTGCCGGTGCCCTGACCCGGCCCTGCCCATGCCCCCGCCCCTCTCGACACGGCTCGGCCCGTCAACATTGAACATGTCACTGTCAGTGACACTGAAATTTGAAAACAAGAAGAAGAAAAAAGATACATACCTTGCACTGCCAAAGATGCACCGCTTGCAATGTTACGACAGCAAATAGTGTCCTTTCCCGGTTAGCGATGATACACTGCACGGGATCTTCATCTTCGTTCGGTAATTGAAGATATTTCGGCCATCCAATTGGAAAATACATTTTGGACCTGTTACCAGCTCATTCACAGTACAGAAATTGTCGAAGCCATTTTACGATCTACCAATTAAACAATTCATTGATCGCGATCACAATTTCTCTTACACCTTTGTTAGATGTCGTGTGATTGGCTATATGACTTCTCTTCTAACAGTACTGTCCAATAAGATATAGTCTAATATTGACGTAACTGTCCCCCAAATTGTTCGTAGACTTTTCTTCCAGTTGTTCATAGCTATTGTATTTTCTATAGATCTCCCTTTTTTACCCGTAGAGATCATTAGAAAGACGGATTGATTGATTGATTGATTTTTATTCGCCAAGCTTCCAACATACAACCATGACACCAATATAAAAGAATAACAGATCAAAATTAAGTCAGCTTGAACAGGATAAACCACGAAAGTTCGAGAGCTTATTTCCAGTGGGGTCCCTGACATTGGCCTATATACATCGCGCCCGGGGCATACATTATCAAAATCGTATTATTTACAGACACAGATAAGAAGAACAAAAAAACGTATTAAAGATAATAATGATGATAATAATAATAACAACATCAAACTGATGATAGAAATGATAATAAGTACAAGAAGAAAAAGAAGAAGGAGAAGAAGGAGAAGAAGAAAAAGAGGAGGAGGAGGAGGAGAAGGAAGAAGAAGAAATTAATGATGAATATGTTGAATCTCTATAATAACGTACAACCAGTGGCGTACGCAGGATTTTTTTTTCAAGGGGGGGGGGGGGGGTTTCAAATCGGGCCCAAAATTTCGCAACGACTCAGCCAGCCGATGAATAAGCGGGGGGGGGGGGGGTAAGAGGACACTTTCTTTCTTTCTTTTTTTTTTTTATTTAAAAAAAAAAAAAAAAAAATCAAAAAATCAAAAGGGGGGGGTAGTCCAAAATACCATACATAACACATACACATAACAAAAACTCGAGGGGGGGGGGGGGTTTGACCCCAAAACAACCCCCCTGCGTACGCGCCTGCGTACAACATAAGTTAAGCCTATATTTAAATTTAAAAGTATGCACCAGCAGAAGAAAAACAATTTTGTTTCTGATAGGCTATTTTAAACATATAACACAGAACATGTCATTCGCTTCTCTCCTCTGACTTTCAAGTGTTAGGTATTCCTTTAATTTCCTCTTAAAATGAGCAAACTTTTTTTATTTCCTTTATATCATTAGAAGGGAATTCCAAAATATGGCAATGGAAAACGAATTTCCAATACTACCTACTCTTTCTGGTAAGTTAGAGTTGAATCGCCTATTTTTGGTATTATAATCATGTAATTCAGTAACATGATCGAAGTTGGATCAGAAAT
>JAVYIG010011772.1:0-58249 GCA_035222895.1 Strongylocentrotus droebachiensis | reverse complement strand
CTGTAAGTCTCAGTGATCCTTGTGTTTGAGAAAAATGATTAATCTACATGTATGATATCTTATTTTTCTTACAGGTTTATACTACAAAGTGCATCTAGTCATCAGTATTCATGGACGAACCCAACCACGTCTCAATTTAAAATTGACACCTACAAGACAGCAGTGAAGCGAGTGGTAAAAAACACAAGTCATTAATCTGTAAACGGATCATGTAGCCCTGCTTCTTGCACGCGGAGGATTACATGTAATTGCGCACAAAATCAGTGCATGCATGGACTGACAACGAGCGGTGTCTTCTTTCCTGATCCGAGTCGTCCGGTAACGTCCCCCACGGCAGGTTGCATTGAGATGTTATCCTCACCCACTCGTCATCAATTATTCATCAACGGTCCGTCTCGGGTTTTAAACAGTGTCGGAGTATACAGGAGGAGCGCATCCCGGCGGGGGAGAGTTTACGCAAGGCTTGCCGAGGAGGACGGTGCGTGGACGCTCCGCTGCATCCATAATTGAGGAGAGGAGAGCCCACCGACGCACAGCTGTGCGGCGCTTCGACAAACAGTCATTTCACGCTCACAGGAGCGGGTAAAACAAATCGCTCTCCAAACACACACACGCAGGGACATGCGCAGTGTCTCCGGTTGTTCCGTTCCAGTACACTGCTACCCATCTATGCAGGAGGCTTGATTTGATTTTCGACTTGGGGAAACATTCAATGGTAACAACTCTCTCTCTCATCCCTCCCTCTCTCACTCTCCCTGGCTTTATTACATTTCCCCAAGAGAGAGAATATACCGTGGTAGAACATGCATCATATTTCATTTTGATTTGATACATTAAGGAACTTGCCTGGATCCTTGTACGAGATAGATATCAATACTTCCAGCCATTCATCATATTGTGATCAGTCTTGCTGGTATTCTTCCAGGACACCAGACAGATTACAAACATATGGTCGTAACCAAACGGTTATATATCTCTCAAGGATTTAACAAATTGATTTCATTCTACCTGGCTGCTTGCCAGTGAACTGAACATCATTATGGCTTTTCTTCAGATGATTCTCCCATTTCTATTATGTACCTTCCTCATCCCAGCGTATCTCACCGAAGAATCATCGGCACAAAAATGGAACTACTGCGTTGTCGGGGCGGGTCCCTCCGGCTTGCAGATGGGGTTCTTCTTGGAGAGGGCGGGGCGCAATTATGTCATTTTTGAAAAAGCAAACATGAGCGGGTCATTTTTCAACACCTACCCCCGCCATCGGAAGCTGATCAGCATCAACAAGAGACATACAGGAAAGACAAACAAAGAGTTCAATATGAGACATGACTGGAATTCTCTTCTTAGCGATGATGAAAGTTTACTCATGAAGTAAGTACATCTTCCTTTCATTTTTATCAAGTTCTGCTAATTTTCTGCGAGAAAAAAGAAAGAAAAAAAGAGACAAGTGTTTCCTTTTTTTTTAATTTGCTAAAGAAAATCTGGTAGAATTCCTTACTTCAGGGTGATGAGAGTTCAATCATCAATCAAAATATATTAGAGAAAATATTATATGTTATACAGTGCGTTCCAGAATAAACGGAAACCGAGAATTATCAATGTTTTATCATAACTTTAATTATAATTGATAAATGACACATATTTGTAAAGCTTAGATCCTCCTCTTTTAGTTGATGCAACTCATATGATGCATATTAGAAAATTGCCCAAGAAAATGTTTGATGTGGAAAGTACTGCGCATTTTAGAATTGGCAGGTACATGAAGCATACATGTAACATACATGTATGGCTATTGTTTGGGATGAAAGATTGGTTCTTTTGAATGCTCTGCCCAATCAATTGCTTTATCGTTATTGCTCAATTCCTTTGTTATTAATTTCAGAAAAAAAGTTGTTACAGGTATTACATAGTTTTGGTGTGGGCCATGGGGTCATGAATTTGGTTCAAATCAGCTCTCAATTAACATAAGAAAAAGGGGATCATAGTAGACTAACAGTCAGTGCCTAGTCATTGCTTACTACTTTATAGAGGACGCAAGTAGCTACAAGCAGTGTAGTCCCACTTTAAAGGGATCGTTTAACAATGTTAAATCTGAGGTACACGGCCCTACGTGTTATCAGTGTCTGTGATATGGTGTAATATTGAAGCCCTAAAAAAATCGCGCTTCAAAATGATCAAGAAGTGCCTCAAAAAAGTAAAAATCTTTGAGTGACCGGTTTTACCATGCTCGTTTTCCCCAATAGACTGTAGTGTAATGAAAACCGTCCGGCGAATGGTTTTCAAAATTTGTAATTTCAATCATAAATATCTTGATAATCAGACAGGCGATCGGCTTGTAAAAGTCATGGAGTTCCTGACTGACATAAAGGTTTATAATTATCATAGCAGCATGAGCTACATCCCGGATTTTGTTTCAGAATCTGAGACAAAGTTACCGGATCCCTTTAAAGAAAGTTAACTGTCATTCCTTGATTCTCTTCCAGGCACTACTCCAAGGAGTTCTTCCCTGATGCAGACACCTACGTCAGGTACCTGAATGACTACACAACCAAACTTGGCCTCAATGTCCAGTATAACACCGAGATCTCTGATATAGCAAGACATGAACCGCACAACCTGAGTGGGCAGTACTTCACTATGCAAGACCAACATGGCAACGGCTACCAGTGCAGGTATGGGATTTTTTAAAATGTCCTTTCAAGGATAATATTCCATCTTTTCTCGTTTCAGGTTATCATTGTTCATTCGATATGTGCATTTTCCATTATTGCCCTTGTTTTTGTTCATCTTACCAATTTTTTGTAACTAGGGTAGACATTTAAAAGAACCTTTCATCAAGGATGAAATTACACTTTTTTTTGTGTTTGATTATTATTATTCATTTGATACAGGTGTGTGCATTTCCATATCCTATTTCTTCATTGTACCCATTTTACAATGTATGTTGTCCCGTGCAACCAGGGGAGTGTTTCACAAAGACTAAGATCGACTTTATGGTAGGCCGTTCATGCTACCGTTTGCTCTCACCATTATGATCTTTAGATAATATCAAAAAATGTAAATTCTGTAGATTTGTGACCACGATTGGTACGACCCTTGAGAAACAAATGCCAGTAAATGATGAGAGAAAATAATGGCATGAACAACCTGCCATAGTTATTAAAGTCCAACTTAAAGTCGATCTTAGCCTTTGAGAAACACTCCCCAGGGTAGATATGTACATATATACAAAAGGAACCCTTTATCTAGGATAAAATTTAATTTTTTGTTGGGCTAATATTATATTTCATTTTATTTGTACATTTTCCATTACTTTCTTGAGCTGATATTATCCACATCCTATTTTTTTTGTACCCATTTCAATGTTGCTCTGTGTTCTGTTTGATAAGAACAGGTTTTACTCTCTCTCTCTCTAAAAAAGAATTGAGTGATCAATGACGTGACCACTGAAGAGTGAAAAATAGAGTGAAAATTTGTATGTGTTGCTACTTGCATGGTCACGTGTCATTTGATGTCGGGAATTCTAAATTTGAAACTGAGCATTAAATTCCTGAAAAGTGGCAGCATATTGCAAAATTTAAATCTACTATTTCCCCTACCCAAATGTGACAATTATTTAAGGGAAATAACACTGTATGGTACTCAATGAGGCTCTCAGGAAGCAGTCCTACCCATGCACTTCATTTGACATACATAATGTACATGTAACCCTTTTTTTCTGGGTCATTGTCAAAATGACTGTTTATAATGTTGGGGCAAAGTGAATTTGGTACTCAATGAGGCTCTCAGGAAGCAGTCCTACCCATGCACTTCATTTGACATACATAATGTACATGTAACCCTTTTTTTCTGGATCATTGTCAAAATGACTGTTTATAATGTTGGGGCAAAGTGAATTTGGTACTCAATGAGGCTCTCAGGAAGCAGTCCTACCCATGCACTTCATTTGACATACATAATGTACATGTAACCCTTTTTTTCTGGGTCATTGTCAAAATGACTGTTTATAATGTTGGGGCAAAGTGAATTTTATTACTGCAAAATTGAGTACATGTAGATACTTTGTCCATCCTGAGCCAAATGATTCTTTCCCAGGAAGTTTGATCATACCAATAGCCTCCAGTCGATTGCAAGAGCGGGAGAGTTGCATCGTAATTGATGTGCGGCTTCTATCGCCTGTTTTGATGCAATGTGATATGGCTGAAAGAGAGAGAGAGAGAGAGAGAGATACAATCCATCTTACATAAAACATCACTTTTCAACGTAAGTTATACAAACCAGAACACACAAACAAATTCTGTACCGTATGGTGTTCTCGGATTTGATAGATTTGCAGGTTGTTTTATTTCATAGCATTGAAGGAGATAGTTTGATAGCATCGCTCTGTAGATGTTGAACAAAGGGAGAGAGAGTTAGTGAGAGGGAGAGAGAGAGAGAGAGTTATAGGGAGGGTGAATGCAAGATAGTAAAAGAGAAAGCGATTTGAGGATGAGGATAGAGAGAAGAAAGAGTGGATAGAGGGAGAGAGAGAGAGAGAGAGAGAAAAGGAGAGATAGGGGAGATGAAAGAGTGAGAGAAAGGGAGAGAGGGCAGATGGTGGAGAGAGAGAGAGAGAAAGGGAGAGGATGGGAGAGATGAGTGAGAGAAGGAGATGGAGGGAAAGAGACAGAAAGATACAAAAGAGATAGAGTATGAGAGGGGGAGGGAGGGAGGGAGAGAGAGCAAGGGGGGGGGGGGGGGGTTAGATTGTGGTACATAATATGTTTAGGTCTATAGCCAGAGGATGACAATGGTATATAATGAGTAATCACAACCCTTCACTACATATACCTATATTAGATCAAAAGTGCAAGAATGGATTTACAGTACTTTAAATATTTCACCAGAATAAATATGTAATATTTTTTGTGTTGTTATTCATTCTCCATTCTATATTCATCTAAACAACACACAACATTTACTGAAAGGTTACATTTGTAAATCCATACAGGCAGCCAGTTCTATTCAAATGATATTGCCATTTGCTGGAGATTGTTTTTTTCATTCGTTATCAACAAGCCTTACCCAAGAAATTACCAAACGCAATATTGACGGTAGATTTGATCAATTTGTTCAGCCGTGCCTGCATAATATTCATGCATGAAGAAATAAAAAAAAAGCTTTGTGATTAATTTGGTGGTCTACCGTATTGCAAAGGTCAGACATTTCGAAAAGCTGAAGGTACATGTACAATTTATTTTACACACACTTGTAGGCATGATGTAAGCAATACTGCCTAAACATACTCATCATTATTTTCCTCTTCCTCCTCCTCCTCCTCCTCCTCCTCTTTTTCTTTTCCTCCTCCTCTTTTTCTTCTCCTTCTTCTTGTACTTATTATCATTTCTATCAGTTTAATGTTGTTATTATTATTATCTTTAATTGATAAGTTTTTTTTCTTATCTGTCTGTAAATACTATTTCAACTCATTAATTTTGTATATGTATGTCGGGGTCCCCACTGGAGATAAGCTCTCAAGCTTTCTTGGGTTATCCTGTTCAAGCTGACTTAATTTGTATCTGTTATTCTTGTATATTGTTGTATGTTGGAAGCTTGGCGAATACAAATCAATCAATCAATTAAACCATATGTTTACAGTAATTAAGCAACCCTGTAAAGTGTAAACTAAAACAGCTCAAGAGAAACAAGGAAAGGAGTTTTAAAGGAAGGTGATTTTTCATTCTATTTCTAAAATGTATGTGTACAGTTATACATGTACTTGACAAATGTATTATGTATTTCATTTTCATATATCCATAACAAACGATTCGGTTTGAGTATATGATGTTGGCCTGTAGATATAAAATTATCTTTATGTACAGTACATGTATAAAAAGGAAGAATATAGCCTGAAATTGGCCTTGTAGAACAACTTTTGCATAACAGTAGTTTTGAGGCCATATATTATATGAATAGTTATTCTGTTCAAATTCAAATAGAATCAATTCAACAATAATCAAATGTGTTTTTAAATACAATTTCCATTTTTGTTAAAGAGGTTCTTATGGGAAACATAAATTGATACAAAAAACCCAGTATAAAGGTAGCTTTTAAAAAGCAGATTTGACTTGATGTACACCGTACAGGTTTTTTTAAATTTTTATCTATCCTTTAAAGAAAGAGTATGAGAAAAGGTAGGTTGAGGGAAGGTAGAGAAAAAAGAGAAGGATAGTGGGAGAGAGTGAGAAAAATAATGAGATGTAGAGAGAAAGAGACAGAGGGAAAGAGAGACCGAGAGAGAGAGAGAAAGAGAATGAGAGAGAAAGAGAATGAGAGAGAAAGAATGACGAAGAGAGTGTGAAAGAGGGAGTGAGAAAGAAACAAAGTGGGGAAGAAAGAGAGAGAGAGTAAGAACGAGAGTAAGAAAGAGTAAGAGTAACAGAATGGGAAAGAGAGTGAGTAAGTGTATGGACAAAATAAAGTTACAGACAGAGAGATGAAGAGAGGACATGTATGTCCGCACGTTACTCATCCGATTGCTGTTACACATACTGATTATGAACAACGGAGGACAGATCTTCTCCATGGACATCTCTATGCAATTCCATCTACATCTCTTAACACTGGACATCATCTTGAAGGGAGAGAGATTTAGAATGAGATAGATAGAATGTAGAAGAGAGTGGGAAAGAGGGAGTGAGAAAGAATTAAAGCGAGAAAGAGAGAGAGAGGGAGGAAGAAGAACGAGAGACTAGAGTGAGAAAGAGTAAGAAAGAGAATGGGAAAGAGAGTAAGTAAGTGTATGGAAAAAATAAAGTTACAGACAGAGAGATGAAGGGAGGACATGTATGTCCACACGTTACTCATCCGATTGCACTTACACTTAATGATTAAGAAAAACGGAGGATAGATCTTCTCCATGGACATTTCTCTGCAATTCCATCTACCGGTACATCTCTTAACACTGGGCATCATCTTGAAGTAAACAACTCTCTCGTCTCAGCCACCTGCCGGTGCTGCGGGCACGCTTCGAGTTTAATTGAGCACCGTGCTATTCACAAAATTTATGCGGCTTCAAACAATTACTCCGTCTGGAGCGTTCTTCTCTCGTGTCCTCGGGGTGCGTGTAATAGATGTACACATGTAGAGGCTACGACTGAAGGTCGACTTTATACTTGAAAGTGTAAACGTGAAATATGAACATCACCTTCCTTAATACCTCTCTCTCTCTCTCTCTCTCTCTCTCTCTCTCTCTGTTACCCATCTCCTTTTCCACTTCTGTCTCTCCGACTCTCTGTCAATCTTCTTGTTTTCTTTCTCCCTCTTCCCTTTCTCTTCCCTCTCACTTTTCTTATTTGTTTTTCTCTATTTCTCTCTTTTTTCTTTTCCCTTTTTCTCTATTTCTTTTCTTGTTTTCTTGTTTTTTTCTTATTTTCTCCTTTCTTTCTCATTTTATTTTCTCATTTTATTTTCTTTTTTCTTTTTTAATTTCTTTTGCCCCTTTTTATTGCATTACAAGTCGCTCTCATATCCATGTACTTGAAGTGTTTCCCATTCTACCCCTCTCCCTTTTCTCCCACTCTGCCTGAGAACACTATCATGTAATATTGAAATACCTTAAAGGGCAATTCAACCTTTGCAATACAGAAAATTACAATTTTTTTCACTTTTATCCCAGCCCCTTATTTTGATGTAATGCTCATTTAATGGCTGCAAAGTCATAACAAATCTGGTATCATCTTAAAGAAGAATAAACATGCTTTCTAATAATACTACACATAGAGATGATAATGCTGTAATAAGAGAGATATAATCTACATCAAACTTAGTTAATTTTGGTATTGTATTGATTAAAATGTATTATTTTTTCTTCTTTATTGCCATCTTGTACTTGTTATACCTGTCTGTTTATGCTCACTATCGTATAGTAAGTGTATCTATAACTTTATTGTATTACTTGTATACATGATCAGTTTTGGTCCTTGGACATTTGAATCATATATATTTTATATGTTGTTCTAAACCGAAATAAATATTTTTTTTTTAATTAAAAAAATTATAATCATTATTATTATTATTATTATATTCATTATTATTATTAACATTATCATTATTTACCTACAATTTTTCTCTCATTTCTATTTCTTTGGTCTCTACAGAGTCATGGTTATTAGTATCATTATTATTATAATCATAATCATTGTTATCATTAACATTTTAATTATTATTATCATTATCATTATTTACCTGCAATTTTCCTCTCATTTCTATTTCTTTGGTCTATACAGAGTGATGGTCATTAGCACAGGGATGCACAAACCCAACATACCGACCTTCAATGGACAGGAATACACGGAAGGCTACGAGGACATGTCCCTGGACCGCGACGACTTCGAGGGAAAGAGCGTCCTCATCCTCGGGCGGGGTAACTCCGCCTTTGAGACGGCAGACCACATCATCGGCTCGACCAACGTCATCCACGTCATGGGACGGTCAAGGGTCAAAATGGCGTGGGAGACGCATTATGTGGGGGATCTGAGGTATTTTTTAGTTGATTGAATCAACTTAAGTTATATAGACTTGGATCTATTTAACTGGACAATAATGCCTCCAAAACATGTAGATTGTTTATATTCTCAAACACTTAAGGTACTATGTAGCATCTAGAAATTGCTCTTCCTCTCAGTATAGTTTATCATAATTATTTCTATTCATATTTCTGAAAACTTCTATTTGATGTTCTTTGAATTTCCCATGAAGGTTTTATCGATATGAAATGATATGATTGCAGGGCCCTCAGTATAAATACTGATGAGGCTACCCTGGGTAAACAAGACATATTATTATTATTATTTAATTAACATGCATTACAAGTTTAAGGAGATGTCTTACTAAAAGCACAGAAAGTTGCAGTAAATATCTGAATTATTTCATAATATAAATGTTTCCTTTACTACCACTTCACTTTACCTACTGTGCTTTTCCACAGCATTGAAAAGCCCTTTTTAATAATATTTAGTCTAATATTTAGTCTAAAATTTAGTGTAACAAGTTTGCTTGAATATATATATGAGTACTCAAGCATCATAAATTTCAGATATTCAAGTTAACTTCCACATTTTTGTGAACTAAGACTCATATTTTTCGGTATCATAAATTATGAGTCAAGATAACCCATTGTGCATGTGAATTGGGCGGCTCCTGTATGAAAGCTTATGGAAATAAGAAACTAATAATGATAATAATAATAAGAACATTAAACTGATGATAGAAATGATAATAAGTACAAAAGGAGAAGGAAAAGAAGAAAGAGAGGAGGAGGAGGAAAAATAATTTAAACTGATTCAAACTATTTTCACAACCGAACCAAAATGTTAATAAAACTCTTCTCACAATTTGATCTGTAATCCATCCAGAGCGATAAACAATGGGTTACTGGACACCTACCAGCTCAAGTCTCTGGACGGTCTGTTAGAGGCGGACTTGGTGGAACTTTCCCTGGTCAAGCGGTCAGATGGCCGCCTTCAGCTTATCCCCGAGAATGGGGATATGGCGACGGCAAACAAGCTTGTGATCGATAACTTTGCGTTACGACACCCTTATGACAAAGTGATCCGGTGCCTTGGTTTTACTTTTGATTTCTCTATATTTGAAAAGTAAGTTTTTCTGTTCTTTCTCACTTTGTTTTCCTTTCAGGAAAAATCTCATTTCATTAAATCATTGTCATGTATGTTAGATGAAAACCGTTGTGGTGATCTTTTTCATAATACCTATTTTGTACTGATGAAAATATCCGTGTACAGTACATGGATGTGTATAATACTCATTTAATGGAATTTGGACCTGATTACTAGAAAAAGTGAAGAAGTTGTATATGTTTACTAAGACTTTCTCTGTTTCTGCCATGAAGATCTTTCCATTATCCTATCAGTTCATGGTACTCTAACCCTTTCGCTACAATCATACCACATTTGTGGTTTGGTTCAATTACTTTAAATACAGAGCCCTGAAAAGATCCTGAAGATCATCTAATTTTTGTCCTTCTATTCGCGTTTCATCTCTGTAGTTCTACAGCACCCCAACCAGGGTCGAAGAAACGGACCGCGAAGTACCCCTTCGTTAAGGCCAACTACGAGGCTGCTGGGATCCGGGGGATGTTCTTTGCAGGGACCAACACCCATTCCATTGACTTCAAGAAGTCAGCCGGAGGCTTCATCCACGGATTCCGATATACAAGTAAAGTGATTCATCTTATGCACTTGCATTTATGGGGAAGGCCACCAGTACGATTTAATCGTATTTTGTACGATTTTTAGAAGTAAATGTGACAGTACGATTTTCCTCAATAAAATATGATTTTCCAACAAACCAATTCTGTCCTGTGAAGTATCCTACAAGCATCTCACATCAGAAATTTGGGATGTTCATTGGTTCATCAAACACACTAGTCATGAAGAAATCATGCATATTCAACCAATGATACAAACAAAAATTCTTCCTGTATGTAGGAACTGTAAAAGGCATTGATCCGTGTTTTCTTTTTTAGTACAATTTTTGTAAAATACAACTTTAAGGATTAAATAATACATTTTTTGAACTCCAGAGATCGGCAAGTCTGATTCTGGCATCAAGTTGGTTTTGATAGAAGTAGAAAAATGAGAGGAAAGAGTTGAGTGAATAGGCAAAATATGATAAAAGATTGGAACATTTTAAAGTTATGATTGATCAGAACCAATTCGGTCACTCTATGATTTCCCTGGCAAGCAGCTCTCCATTTGTATTCAACTAGAAAGTCAACAAATTTACATTTTTCTATAAAGAAGTTGATTGACCATCTTTATCATAACTAAATATATAGGTAGAATTCACTTCATTCAAAAAATGAAAAGGGATAAGTAGTTTCATGATGAAATTAATTACGTTTATTAATTTGTCACAGCGTTGTAGAGATTGAGATTTAGTGCCCCGTAAATGAGACAATGATAATGATAAATATCAATGAAAGCAAAATACTTGTTTTTTATAGTGCATGATGATGCAACTTTTCAAAATGTTTTCAAAGTAATTTGTAAAGTGTGCCTTTCTTTATAGCTCTGGCAATCATTCTGTTGCCTCTCTCTCTTTCTGCTTCTATTAAAGCCAACTTGATATCAGGTCAAAGTTCCCCTTTAAATGTATTAGGCAGTATATAAAGCAGGAATATTATTATTATTAGTAAACTACAGTCAAACCTGTCTATAGCGACCGCCCAACAGAAACACATAAAGTGGTCTTTGTAGACATGTGGTCTTTGTAGACAGGTTTCTTTAGTACATGTTTCAATGAAAAACTATTTTCATAGAAAACAAAAATTGTGGTCCTTTTAGACAGGTTTTCACTAAAGCAAGTTTGACTGTTATATGAAATTGTTATTTTATTATATGTGTAATCATGTCATGTTTATGTTTTCACGTTGTACAGCACGAGTGTTACATCATCTGCTGGAGTGGCGATACCACAGCATCCCCTGGCCCTCAATAAGACTGCCGATGATGGAGCTCTTAGATCGCGTCGTTAGACGGTTAAACGAGGCTTCGGGTCTCTATCAGATGTTCTATGTCTTGTCTGATGTCATACTGCTTCATAAGTATGCACCAACTCTTTTTCTTAAAGTCCCACTGCACTTCTTATAGCTACCCTCTATATAGCAAACGATGGCTAATCGATACCTGTTGGTCCCCAATTTTCCTCTTTTTCTTATGTTAATTTAGAGCTGATTTCATTTCATTCATTTCGTTTATTTCCATTTCCAACAAAATAAATAAAGTACATGGGATTGCAGTGTACATAGTAAAACAATGAAACTTAACAATATATTTGTAATTGGTCCACAGTGTACAATAGGCATATAAAACAGGTTGGTCATGGAGGGGACTGCTGAAAAGCTGAGCATGTAGATTGCAGCCCCCTATAACTTATAGTTGCAAAAATAGTATATCAATAATAATTTGATGAGATAACCACCTGTTAGTGACCTTGCAGGATGGTCTAATCCCCCTGGCCAAACTAGTACAGACAGGGTTTAAGGAGAGCATGATAACTGAGGAAATTGTGCCTCAAAAATAATTAAATTTGTAGATCCTATTCACCTTTTTCGTTTTTATAAACTTGAAATTTACAATAAAATTATACACAGAGGAATGCAAGAGGTGACTTTCTCTGTAACCTGAAGAAAAAAAATTTCACACATAATTTCCATTTTGTTTTTAAAAGTATTATAAGATAAGAATATGGTTTACTCTCCTTTCTCATTCAAGTTGTGACATTTAATGAAATACGGTCATTCCTGAAGTAGAATATGTAAATGCATTTCTGGAAAAAGTAGCTTTAGTATTGCCTCGTTTAAATTCATGTAATGTTTTACATGTTTTTTATATGCACTTTACGTTATATTTTGAAAAGGTGACAAACACATACATTTTCCAACAATCAATGATTGGTGGTGGTGGTGGTTATTTTACCTGTCTGCTAAGAAGTAAGCAACCAGACGGCCGACGGCTTTAGGTCCTCTCCGGGGGACCTGGTAATGAGGATTAATGCCTTACCAAAGGGCACTAGCACATCGCCTTGGTTTCGAAACCGGGTCACCGGATTACGAGACCACTGCTCTACCGACTGAGCTATCGCGCTTACGTTATTAGGTTATTCTATGTAAACACTTTTTACTTTGTTATTATTTTGAGTGCAACTAGAAAAATATATATTTTGCCTGAAGGAATAAACAGTAAATCTGACCACTTTCCATTCTCTCCAGGGACACTATGGAGTTTGAATATCTAGAGGAATTCCCAACTCTTATGTTGCCATGGTTACAAAAAGCATCGGGTCACAACCATACAGAAGTACTGGTGCTGATCATGGAGTATGGCAAAAACTTTTCAGGTGAGAATTCAAGTGTTTTGGAGAAATGCACCTTAATCTCTGATTCTTCCCTCTGTCTTTCTCTCTTTCTATCCCTCTCTCCATCGTTTTTCTCACTTATACATTCCTTTAACATCCACCAATCTCTTTCTGCTCTCTCTCTCTCTTTCTCCCTCTTTACTCTCTCTCTCTCTCTCTCTCTCTTTATCTCCCATCACCCTCTTTCTTTTCTCTCTCTCTTTCTCTCTCTCTCTCTCTCTATCTTTCTCTCCAATCTACTCTGCTCTCTTTCTACTCTCTCTCACTCACACTCTTTGTCCCCCTTCTCTCTTGCACCCTTTTTCTCTTACACCCTTTCTCTGCTGTGTAACTTGATTATCATGCCTAAAATGACTTTGCTAGAAGTTCCCTTTTGCATCAGTAGATGGCGCTGTTTCATTTCTGCCTCTATGCAGATTGGAAGACCCCTGTAGGATGTACCTGAGTGCAATAAAGTAAATTTTTAATATTTAGAAATACGGTTTCCTTATTTCTGTAAGTTATTCATCAGGTATTAACTTATTTCGATTATTCTGCATCTATTTTCTTCTATTTCTGTTTCCTACGGATTACCTATTTTTTTAAAGTTTGGGATCAGGGTTAGGGTCTGGTATAGTATTAAGTGCAGGTTTGAAGATGGAAATTTGGTGAGTGTTAGAAAATGACTGTGGAGCGGTCGTCGCCGGAGCACAGGTCCTACAATACCTCTTTCTTTTCACACCTAGGCGCTGGCAAGGACGTCTTCAGATCTGACAGAGCGGTGGGAGAGCCGGAAGATGCCCACCTCTCCAACTTCCTTCATCCGGTCATCTACCACTACAAGACTATCCCGACCCTGGAAGAGATGAACGGCCGGTCAAAACACGAGACCATACCCAAACCGGATTCCATCCATCACTTCGTGGAGGACTTCCTGACAGACTGGACAGCACCTACAAGGTACGAACTTGACCCATCGCCTCCAGGGATGGAGTTGTCCCTGTATTAAGTCTATGGGAAAGAGAGAAGTCTGGGGGGCGTTTCACAAAACTTGTCATCAGTGACAAATGATAGTTTTTGTTATAAGCTAGTGAAACCCTTGCTTCTGATTGGTTATCAGTCACTGATTTTTGTCATTTGTCATTGAAAAAAGTCTTTGTGAAACAGGTCCCAGAATTGAATGGATTAAAGGCCCAAACTGGGTCGGTTGTTCCCCGCCACTCAAGGGTGCAAGGTTTATCTGTTATGATATACTGACCTATTGCACACATATACATCTTGTATTAATTACTCCAGGGAGATGCGGGGGAGCCAAGAACATATCTTTCCTGGAATTTTCAAATCTGTTGCTATCACATTTGACATATACACTAGATAGAATTTTATTACAGCATATTTATTTCATACCTAATGCCTTCTAATTTGAGGGAATCCCAAAGATAAGTCAACTTCTTTAAACAAGAAACAAGATTTAACTAAGTCATAAGTGGCAAATTACCAAGGAAATTTTATATTCTTCCCAATAAATTGTACGTTCATGATGTCATCTGTATTTGATAGGAACTAAACATTCCAAATTCTTTACTTATGTGTGCAAAAATATACTGAAATCAAAATGTTATAGATAAATACATAACTACTGTCAAACCTGTCTATAGCGACCGCCCAAGGGAAACACAAAAAGTGACCTTTGTAGACAGGTGGCCTTTGTAGACAGGTTCCTTTAGAACATGATTCAATGAGAAACCATTTTCAAGGGAAATAACAAATGTGGCCTTTGTAGACAGGTGGTCACTTATTAATGCAAGTTTGACTGTATTATCGTCTGATGCATTTCAAATTCGTTTTGCTCGTTATTTCAGCCACATCCTGGTATTCCGTCGTTTCCTGGAGAGCGTGATGGGGACGGACATGCGCTACTTCTTTGACCAGCAGTGTTTCCAGCTGGCCCTCACCCATACCGAGCTACCCCTCTCCTGCCAGCACTACTGGGAGAGCGGTCAGGGGCTGCCAGCTACTCAGACCATGCTGGACAGCACGGCCCACATGACGTGGTTCTGAGTGGACACCAAGACCCGGGCCCCGTTTCACAAAACTTGTCATCAGTGGCAAACGACAGTCTTCGTTATAAGCTACTGAAATCCTTGCCTCTGATTGGTTGTCAGCAGATTTGTCACTGATTTTTGTAATTTGTCATTGAAAAAGGCTTTGTGAAACACCCCCCTGTTCTTTTATTACAGAGATAAATTGTTCTCTATTTTTGATGATATTAAAGCAAACACGCTCAAAATTATTTTTGAAAAATCAACTCAAGGGCTCTTTCGATACCATTTTGTATGCCCCATAGAAATCATGTGACTTTATGTACCAGTACTTTTTGCCATATTCTAGGGTTTGATGTTCTTTTGCTGCTTTTTTGTGTGCAGATGATTCATTCCATGATATAAATGACTTTCAAAGAAGAGATTTGTTTTGATAAAATATAGCTCTTATTTTCAGAAGGTCTTTGAAGTAAAATACCAAGGCAATATCTATCCACTTGATAATTTAGATTATCATTTTCCAGAGGTTGAACTTTTAAACTGATTACATTCCACTTTTTGCATGAAAGAAATATCATGTGTCTTCTTTAATTAAAACAATATTCAGTGTTGGTTCGGATCATGGATTTGTAAATTTCACTTAAATGCATTACTTTGATCACCACTTTTGTTTAGCTCTAAAGTAATATAATGAACGGTGCATAATAGGTTGTACTTGTAATGTTTGTAGCTTGCAGGTCTTGCTTCATAGGGGAATAGGGGAAAGATAAGTGCTTTTTCTAGTCTTGCCTTTTTCTAGAGTCTTGTCACCATTATTGTTCCTCTGGAACCGATACAAATCATATGTGTCAATTTGTTGAAAGTTTGTACAAAGATGTAATATATCAAATCTATATTTTGTGGTCAAATTCTCTTGAAATCAGTGAATCATTTCACTTTTTCATCATTCCAGATCCTTGGGCAAACTATTTCATCTTTTTTTTGGGGAGTGGTATGGACCAATTCTCTGGAAAATAGTGAATTCTTTCTTCTCTACGGAGAGGAATTATTTCTTGGTTGTGTTTGGCAATTTTCTTCTTCTTTTATAGACTGTTGCGGCAAGATATTAAGCCAAAAGCTCTCTTTCTCATCGCAAGATGGCGATAAATATGTGTTGGCTTTTAAAGAATTTTGTTTTTGCCAAAAGATTTTTGTTAAGCGTTTTGCAGGGTCATTATATTATAAGATTGTATATTTTGGACAGTGGATATGATTCAAATATTTGTTTAAAATGTTTGTGTCGTAGGCTTTGCTAGCCATCTTGAAGGTTAAAATTAGAAATTAGTACTGTATTTGTTTGTCCTTGTTCACGTGTTATAAAACACATAGTTTATAGTGTTACATAGATTCGCACTGAGAGAGGGTCTCTTGTTAATTTTGAAATTTGGTGAGTTTTATTGTCAGCTGATTGCAAATAATTGTTGATTTTTTTTCTGGTCATATTGATATTTAACTTTTCATTAAGATGATCTTACTTTCAAGATTGTTCATCCTTTACTTGTCCTCTTGTGAATTAGAAATGAATGCACGATGAAATTGTGCCATTAATATGAAATCTACTTAATTACCTGTGGTAACTACACTTATTATACATACAACCATGCTTACTGTTTTTATCAGAAATGGAAATTCATGAAAGCAAGGTTTTTTAGGGGAAATTGGAATCTTTTTGTAGACAGATCTTAATCTTAAATTTAATTATTACGTTGTTTTCCCACCTGAAATGTAAATGATTTAATTTGTATTGTTTATTTTGTGCATAATGTGATTTTTTGCTCAGTATGGTGAAGTACAGATATCCTCATACTTTATGTTATTCCCCCCCCCCCCATATTCTATTGCTCTTTCTCTTTCTTTTTGTATCTCTCTTTCTCTCTCTTCTTGGATCTCTCTTCTCTTTCTTTCCCTATATCCCCTCTCTCCAACTCCCTCTTTCTCCCCTCTGTTTCATACTCTCTACCTCACTATCTTTCATGTATCCCCCCTATCTCTCTCTATCTCTCACTTTCTCTCTCTCTCTCTATCTTTCTTTCTCTCTCTTCTTGTATCTCTCTTTCTCTCTCTTCTTGTATCTCTCTTTCTCTCTCTTCTTGTATCTCTCTTCTCTTTCTTTCCCTATATCCCCTCTCTCCAACTCCCTCTTTCTCCCCTCTGTTTCATACTCTCTACCTCACTATCTTTCATGTATCCCCCCTATCTCTCTCTATCTCTCACTTTCTCTCTCTCTCTCTATCTTTCTTTCTTTCTCTCCCTATAATTGCCTTGATATTTCATCACCCATACTTCTTTCTCACTAGCTCTCTCTCTTTATCTTGTTCTCCTTCTGTATTTAATATATGATGATGTGTAATCTAATCTCTTAATACATAGTTGTTGCTTTTAAAGTTGTCATGATTATTTCCCAATTTGTTTGATTGGGTCTGATTTAGAGTACTATTCACATGTATATGTTATATGTTCTTCTTACAAGTTTTGACTTATTCAGTTCTATGTATTTGTTTATTGTCTTTGTGTTTTATTATTTTAGTTAATATTATGTTTTGATGAGGAGATTTTTTTTTTTTTTGAGAAATGTTGAAAAGATCAACTCCTTTGAAGACAGAAATGACAGAATTGCATTTTTGCAATAACAACAAAAGGGTTCTTGAATGAATTGAAAAATTAGAATAGATGGGATTAAGGCCTCTGTGTTACAGATTAATATATTACCTTGATTTAATATGTTTTACCACCTAGACTTAAAAAGATTTACCTTGAGGATGGGAATGTGATATTTCCATTGTTTAGTTGTTTTTGTTGGATTTGTTTCGTTATGTTCAGTTTGGTTTTGACATTGCTTAGGTAGTCATTTAGATTACCTGTATCAGCTATGTTAATTGCTTGTGTTTGTCACTTCATTAACCGTTCATTATGCACTGGTGATAACTATGAGCGCTTTACCACCAGCAATCATTTTGGTTTTCAATTTCTATCATTTGATAAAGAAAAAGTAAAAAGTGTTATTGTGGAATTTAGATTTGCCAAATTGATGAAAAGACAATGGAATAAATCGTTCCCTATGTGTTTTGTTAATTCGTATTATTTGATAAACAAAAAGTAATAAGTGATATCGGGGAATTTAGATTTACTATAATAATGAAAAGACAATGGAATAAATTGTTCCTTTTGTGGTTTGCAAACATTACCTAAGTACTTCTCAGCTGGAATTTGATTTTCAAAAATATCAAAACAACCAGAAACAAAACTAAACAAATGTGGAAAAAATAGAAGCAAGTGCTTGTTTAAAATTTTGACTTTCTCCAAATTGTTGAGGTCACAATTTAATTTTCCCTTGTAAACTTGATTTGTAAATTCACTGTTAATTTGCATAATTTGTTCTCATGAACTAATTTTCATAGGCTTATGTTTGAAAAAGATATATCATATCCATAGAATTAATCTTTTCACTTTTCTGTTTTTCCTATATTATTATATAGAGATTGATTAGATTTTATGTTATCTATTTATATATACATATATATATATATACAACAATTACATGAATCAATTTTATCACGGTCATATTAAGCAGTACTATGGTATAACTAAGAAGATGAAGAAAGTTGTCCTATTGAATATTCTTGAGGATAATATCTTTTGTTTATTTTATTATTTCTGAATTAGGAGATGACGTTGTTGATATGGCATTCAACTTTGCATACAAACTCCTTTGCAGATATAAAGCAACTAATGGAATACAATTCAAATGATGTTTCTGGAGCCTACTTTCAGTAAGTTATAGCTAAAACCCGATCATGAATGGACAATTTGTTCAAAAATTCCCAAAATCATGCACCAGAGCACAAGAAGCCAGTTCGTAGATACAATCTGTGTATAAAGAAATAGAAATCATTTTGTACCAAGCTGTCAAGCCAGTAGGTTATTTTCCTAATGTAATCCAAAAGACCATTTTTCGTAATGTAATCAAATTTAATGTTTATGCATATTTGTGAAGTGCCTTGTTACTTGTTATGCATAATTTCATTTACCTGTTACAAATAATTGTATTTCAATAGTCAGAATGTGAATTGTATACTTTATGTGTTGCTAGGTAGGGCAAGCCATATTGTTTGTCCTACCTAGCAACAACAAATATATGTATATGCATTCTGACTATGGAGATACAAAAGTATTTAACAGATGAATGTATAATAGCTCGTCGGTAGGTAAACGTGTATGAATTTGAATACATTTCGAAAAGGGTCTAATGACATACTGGATAATTATGTGCTCTTCAGAATGATGTGATAATTATTCATGTCATGCACCAAAATGCATTCAATGATACACAGGAAGAAGCATTCTTTTCCAAACGGTAAACATAGCAATTCACGAAGCAAAGTACCTTCATTACTTTGAGAGTATAATTAATATAAAAACGCACAAAGTGCAGTAGAGCTCTTCTTCTTTTTTTCTTTTTTTGAATATGTATCTGTGAATATTTAAATTGATCTATTGCTATTTAGTTATGGTTTTTGTTCTGGTGAGTAAGTACTGAGATGAGACCCAATGACTACATTTTTGTATGCAGTTCACGGCGTTACTGCGAGGTATTTATATTTGGATGTTTCGTTTTTTTATTTCAAACCTTTCGTAAGATCAAATACCAGCAAGGTTTGCCCATCGGTGTTATACGAGTGATACGACACTGCTTTATTGTTTGTAGTATAGATCACATTCATCGTTAATATGTAGTTTTTTTTCTCCATTATATTACGACTTAACTTACTCATTTTCGTTTACGAGCTGATATGTATATTAGTTAAATGCTTAGGAGCTTTCTTCTTTTGTAGCGACCTTCATATTTCAACAAACTATTTCATTTGGTATTTACTAGAGATCATATTTGTCATTGCTGTGATAATTTATCTCGTTATGCACATTCCACATCACATCAGTACTATATATACAATAGATAATCAAAATTAAACGAAACATTGATCAAATGAAAACAAAGCATTGATCGGAAATTGTAGTATTATATTCTTTGAAGAAGAAAAAAGGTTCAATATGCAACGATGCAATTCGTCACCAATTCTAGACAATGAATGTTTTCTTGTATCGTTCACCTTGTTTTCAGAATTGTTTTGTATTTTTTCCTTATTGATTCCTTTGTAATACTCCAAACTTATACATTAGATACGAAAGACCACCCAATATAAAAATGGTAAAAAATTACAAAATTCCGATGGTACGAGAGTATTTTTGTTACGATGACGGAGATGAATATACCCGTCTTATTTTGAAAGCAAATTAATTCATCGTTTTAAAGCCTGCTTGCGCTGCGAGTCTGCTCTTTAAACGAATGTAAACGTTTTTCAGTTATAGAAAAAGGACATTGAAATTCATGTCTTGTGTAATTGTAGAGAAGCACAAACGAATTTGACGAAAATAAATGATAATTGCTTTGGTAATGACGCAGTTTATGTTTACACTTTTTATTTGCGTTACTGGTTCGTATATAATATATTAATATTTTCTTTTGTGTCCCTTAGGACAAAAGTCTTATCTACGCAATTAGAATTACCTCTTTACGGTTATTTGTATGATTTGATTTTTGTGACTCATTCGATTTGTTATTCGAATTGAATTATTTTGTGATGCGAAGATTAAGTTGGAAATTAAATGGTATCACTTCTGATAAGAATTATTTTTTGGGGTGACATTGTGGCTATTGACTTATTTACTATGTGGGAAATAATGATTTCATGTTATTTTTTTTTATTGATTTTTTCGTTTGTTCGCTCTCTCTCTCTCTCTCTCTCTCTCTCTCTCTCTCTCTCTCTCTCTCTCTCTCTTTTCTTTCTCCCCCTCCCCCCTCTCTCTCTCTCTCTCTCTCTCACACCCTCCCTCCTTGTCGCTATGCCTCCTTTCCATAGATCAAATGACCCGTTCGAAGTCATTAGTTTGCCGTGAATTTTAATTTGAAGCGAAACTGATTATTACATCCATTGCGGAGAGAAGAAGAATGAGACAGGTGTGGAGATTAAGAATGAGAGAGAGAAAGAGAGATTGAGAAAGAGAGAGAGAGAGAGACGGGGATTATAGTTGAGCGAGCTACCGGAGGGGGGTGTTATAATATTTTCAGACTAAAAAGGAATTTATTTTTTGACGAAGATTAGGGACTTATAGAATAAAAAATCTCAACATTATTTTATAATTATAACCAAATCATTATTCAATAATTATCTAACAAATAATATGGTGTCGTGACCACTCTATACTTATTAATTTAGTGTAAGTAATCTAGAATTTATTAGTTTCTATACCTAACCAACATCAAAAGTTTACCTAAAAATACAAAGACTATATATGAGTATATAATTAGTACTGCCCAACAGGTTTTAGAGTCGAGGTTTCTAATCGAAGTTTTCTTTAAAATGTAATACCCGAAGACGATGCACTAGATTATTTGAAGGAGGGGGAAGGGGTAATTTTGTCTCTCCTGACAGAACTTCCGACCAGGACAGAGGAATCCAGACTATTAACCAAGAAAAGTACGGAAGTGTATATACATATTCACAAATGGCTTACTTTTTCCCCTTCTTCAAACAAGTTGTTCGGGTGATGTCCCCCTTCCTGTAACGCTCAGGCGCGGATCCAGGGGGGGGGGGCGAGCGTGCCTTGGCCCCCCCCCCCCCCCCCCCCGCAAAAAAAAAAAAAAAAAAAAAAAAGAGAGAGAGAGAAGGAAAAAAAGGGAAAGAGGAGAGAAAGGGAAAAAAAGAAGAGGAAGAAAAGAAAAGAGGGAAGAAGGAGATCGGGGGGGGGGAGGGAGGACTTGCCTCCCCCTCCCCCCCCCCCCCCCCCCAATAAAAAATAAAAGAGAAGGAAGGAAAGGGAAAGAAAACAGATAAAGAGGAAATAAAGGGAAGGACAAAATAGGAAGAAGAAAAGAAAAGAAGGGGGATATCAGTTGCAATTTTCCCACCAACAAGTTGTGGATCGAGGGGGGGGGGGCAAAAGACCCTAGCCTCCCCCCCCCCCCCCTCGTCCCCGCTAAAAAAAGAGAGAAGGAAGGAAAAGGAAAAGAGGAGAGCTAAAAGGGAACAAAAAGAGGAAGAAAAAAAGAAAAGGGAGAAAAGAAGCGGAGATCAGTTGCGGTTAATCCCGCCAACAATGTGTGGAGCGGGTTGGGGACCAAAATGACCGTGCCCCTCCCCCCCCCCCCCCCCCCCCCAGCAAACCTAAACGAGAGATAAGTAAGGGAAGGGAAAGTGAAAGAGGAGAGAAAGGGAAAGGAAAAAAAAGAGAATGAAGAAAGGTAGGGGATATCAGTTGCAATTTTCCCGCCAACAAGGTGTAGATCGGAGGGGGGGGGGGGGGGGGGGCACTGGCATACTGATAGTGGAGGGGGGGGGGGGGTTGGATAAATAGAATTCAAACGTGGTTTATTTATTTTTCCTCACTTCATGCGTTTGTTGGAAAATGACAAATTCCTAAATTTACAGCCAGGCAAGAAAATGCTTCTTGAGATGCCTACATATCAGGGCCCGCGGAACGGCGGGGATCGGGATCCTCGAGCCCCTCCCCCACACTTTCTTTGAAAAAGTATATTAAAGAGAAATAGAAAGAAAGAGAGCGAGAAACAAAAAATAGTTAACTGCCAGTGTCACATTATAATGGGGTATCAAAATATGCTCATCTGAACATGATTAAAATTAATGTCTAAAATCCTAAGGGCTCTGCCCCCTGGATTCCACCTAGGGCCCTTAGGCGGGCCCCTCGATACTCATCTGACCGTAATTGAGTGCCTAAAACCCTTGAGATTCCGGGGCTCCGCCCCCTGAACCCCAAGCCAATTAGTGACCTGCCATTGTAACAATTAGGTATCAAAATAATGCTCATCTGACCGTAATTAAATGCCTAAACTCCTGAACTTCCGGGGCTCTGCCCCCTGGACCCCGTCTAGGGCGCTAAGGCGGACCCCTGAATGCTAATCTGACCGTAAATTAAAACCTTAAACCCCTGAGCTTCCGGGGCGGACAAGGTATCAACATATGTTCATCTGACAGCAGGCGCGTAGCCAGGGGGCGGTGGGGTGGTCCCCCAATAAACGCCGGCCAAAAAAGAGAGGAGTGTAAAGGAAGAGGACGTAGGAAGAAAAGAGAATAGACAAAGAACATATTTGAAATTCAGACAAGGATTAAGAGTCGAGAACTGTACAACGAATCGTCTTCTTTCTCTAATGAATTAATGAAACGTCAAAGCTTCCGCGCTACGCGCGGGGGGAGGGCAAGGGGAACTTAATTCAGACGAGGATAATTTTCGGGAACGGTACAACGAATCGTCTTCTTTCTATAATAATTTAATGAAACGTCGAAGCTTCCGCCCTTCGCGTGGTAGGGGGAAAACTGAATTTAGACAAGGATTAAAGGTCATAACGGTACGACGAATCTTCCTCTTTCTCTAATGATTTAATGAAAAGTAAAAGCTTCCGCGCTTCGCGCGGGTGGGGGAAACTAAATTATTTTCGAGAGCGGAACAACGAATCGTCTTCATTCTCTAAAAATTTAATGAAACGTCGAAGCGGGGGAAAACTGAATTTAGACAAGGATTAAGAGTCGAGAACGGTACAACGAATCGTCTTCTTTCTTTAATGATTTAATGAAACGTAAAAGCTTCCGCGCTTCGCGTGGGAGGGGGGAAACTGAATTTAGACAAGGATTAAAAGTCATAACGGTACAACCAATCGTCTTATTTCGCTAATGATTTAATGAAACGTAAAAGCTTTATTCAGACGAGGATTATTTTCGAGAACGGTACAACGAATCTTCTTCTTTCTCTAATGATTTAATGAAACGTACAAGCTTCCGCGCTTCGCGCGGGAGGGAGGAGGGGAAAACTGAATTCAGATGAGGATTAAGAGTCGAGAATGGTACAACGAATCGTCTTCTTTCTCTAATGATTTAATGAACGTAAAAGCTACCGAGCTTTGCACGGGAGAGGGGGATGAATTAAGACGAGGATTAAGAGTAAAAAACTGTACAACGAATCGTCTTCTTTTTCTAATGATTTAATGAAACGTAAAAACTTCCGCGCTTCGCGCGGGAGGGGAAAAACTATTTTCAGACGAGTAGGCACGTACGGAAGGGGGGGGGGGAGGGGGTTAGGGGGTTGACCCTCCCCCTTCGGTTTTTTATGTGTGTATTTTGGAGCAACCCCCCCCCCTTTTCTGTGATTTTTTTTATTTTTTTTAATTTAAAATTTGTTTAAAAAAAATATGCCAATGGCTGACCTAAAATAGGTGACCTCACCCCCCCCCCAACGGAACAAAATGTCAAATTTTCAAATTTCGAGACCCCCCCCAAAAAAAATAAGTGTCCTCCTCCCCCCCCCCCCCCCCCCCATCCCCCCCGCCCCCCCCCCCCCCCCCGCTTATTTAGCGGCTGGCTGAGTCGTTACGATTTTTTTCGGACAAAAAAAAAAAGTGGGCCCCCCCCCCTAAGAAATCCTGGATCCGCGCCTGGTAACGCTAACCAGGGGGTGTTTGACAAAAACTTGTCATCAGTGACAAATGACAGTTTTTGTTATAAGCTAATCCTTGCTTCTGATTGGTTATCAACAGATTTGTCAATGATTTTTGTCGTTTGTCATTGAAAAAAGGCTTTGTGAAATGGGTCCCTGGTCCCTCCTTACTAAAACGTACATAGACTACACACATTTGAAATGTTTTGCCCCTCCCCCCCCCCCCCCCCCCCTCCTCCTCCTCCCTCCGGAGGCCGAAGTCTGGATACGCCAATGATATTGAAACTGAAACAAAGTGTTTCTTTCCACATTGTGCACTGCATGCTGACATATGCCTCGTTTCAATGTACTAAGTTCTGCATGAAGATGACATGACACTAACCTCGATACAATGGGCATCAGAGGTGAGAAGATAAAAACGCCGAGTAATTAAAAATGGATGAAGCGTTAATTATAAAAGGAGGAGACCGTAATTGAATGCAGTTTTTGCTGTGGTCGCATTTTCATAGAACACACATTCATAACTGGTCATCACTGCGCTTATTCTTTTTTATTTTTTGTAATTATTATTATTCAAAATGTTAGAGTAGGCTATTCCTGTTCACCAATAAAACATGAATATAGAAGACTTTAATAAAATAAAGACAGTAGACTACACTGTATAAAGTCGACATCTTTATTTCATTTAATATATCAAAACATTTCGTTAATTTATTTCATCATCATTATCATTAATGTACTCTAACTATTTGTTTAATTATTCAATTAATCGCACCGCACTTGACTTATTCAATTTAAACATACGATGATTGTGTTGTAGCAAAACTTCAATAATTCAAATGAAAAGAAAATGAATATCTAAGTAATCTGCATTTTTCTTTTGCACTTTTTCGATCGTAACAGTATCGAATGAAAATTACACTGAATGATAACAGCCAAAAAATATGATGGGTGAGTAATAGGTAACGGAAAGGTAGGCCTATAGAAAATGAAGTAGTATAGTTCGACTCTCTGCAGACCATAATTATGGTCTCACTGATTGTTCAATAAAGTTATTGTTGATATCATTTCTAAGTTTTTTTTAGCAGATGTTTCTGCATTTATTGATAAATCAAATATAAAACATTCAAATAACAATAATAGTATATAATATAATTGATTTACATTAAGAGTGACAACTTAAATATACACACATAAAAATGCATATATATATATATATAATTGAAAGCTTGAAAGTATGAAGGTAAGTAAAAAAAAAAATCAAGATCAATGCAGAGGCCAACTATCATAAGCAAGCATCGGCTTGAGTCGATAGCAGCCGACAAGGGGGGGGGGGGCGCTGTTATAGGAGTATGTATGTGTCACGTGTAGAGAAAAGTAGAATACATTCAGAAGAAACATAGTATAAATAAATCCAACATGGTTTGAGAAAAGAGCAAAGAAAATTGAAAAAGTCGTGACATAAGCATGACAGTGAGGCAGTGCCATTCTACCATGTTCATTGTTTTTAGCAAGTTTTCATTATTGTGTTCATATTTTCATGTTCAAAACGACCTATCTTACCACTGAAAGATAAACAATTCGGAACAAGTTGAAGCTACTGTTTCTCATTCCATAAACAGAACACATAATTAAAATGATCATTTTTTTTAATAGAAAATCCAGCGACGGAATTAAGTTGCCTTTAGGGTGATTTGGGCAAGGGCCAAAGAAATTTCTACCTTTTTCAGAAGAAATTTGAACATAATAACTTACCATGATTAACGTAATGAAATTGTAGATCTAAATTCAATAGCTACCGAACAAACACATCACCAAACGATAGCGTGTTTTAATTTCCTCTAATATATCCATCCACAAGTATAACATCCTAGATTCACTGTGCAAGAACTTAACACACTAACGAAGTAAACAACATTGGCTCACGAGAAGCGGGTATTTAGTTCATGAAAATACTGAATAATTTTATTGTAATCACCTTTCTATTCTGACTGGCTGCTGTGCCCATTGTTATTCATGATATTACATTAATGCTATTTCACATTCATTTTGTTTGAATATAATTGCATGTTTTCATTCAATGTATTTTGAAAATATTGTTGTTTTGTAAACGAAGATGGAGATGACTTGAATCAGGCAAATTTAATTGAATTGAATCGAAGTGACTTGAAATCTAACCAGGAAACAATTTATCCGATTTTCTAATTTAAACATAAACCAACAACAACATTTAGATGACACATTGCTTTCATTCTAAAGTCAATACGCATTTTCCCATAATTTCGATTGCACATGGAGAAAATTTGGATTTAAAATTATAATGAATACACATGCAATGTAGACGAAGGCGGGAGTGGAGGGGAACAAAAGAGGTCACGCATCGTCGAGACCTTACTGAGCACAGACGCACGCCCCTTTGTCAAACTTCTACCCTCCTTTGTCTGGGATAGCCGCGTTTCGAGGGGGGCTAAAGTCCCCCCCCCCTCTCTCTCTCTCTCTCTCTCTCTCTCTCTCTCTCTTTCTCTCTTTCTTTCTCTCTCTCTCTCTCTCTCTCTGTGTCTGTTTCTCTCTGTTTCTTCCCCTCATCTCTCTCTCCTTCTATCTCTCTCTACCCCATCCAACCCCTCCCTTATATTTTAATCTATCTCTCTCTCTCTCTCTCTTTCTCTCTCTATTCCGCTATCACTCTTTCTCTGGCACCTCACCCCTAAGTCTCTCTCCCCTCACCGTCCCCTCTTCATCGATCCCTCTCTGTCTCTCTCTCTTTTTCTTTTTCACTATTTTTGTTAACCTGTGCATGTTTTATACCATACATTATTTAAGTGCATACACGCTTATGCATTCATTTATTAATTTAACGACAACATTTTTTTTTTAAAGGTAAAGACCAGTATTGGAAACGCCCCAATTTCAAAAAATGAAATGAAAGCTCTCATTACCAATCATGTGAAAGAATATGTTTTGACTAATACATGATGACAAAAAATTTGCCGGGAAACCGCCTACTAATTCATATATTTGGTAAATTTGTTTCTCTCATGGTCGTGTGAGAGATATAGGGTAGTCCCATATACATCTTTCTGTGTATAGTGCTTGTAACTTTACGAAGAATGGGCCAAATTTCTTATCATTTTGATGATTCCTTTAACCTTGCAGATGCTTGATGCTAGATGATTAACCTTTTCTGATCGAATCCACAACGTTTCTTTCACAATGCAATCGCATGACCATTACTGGTCTTTACCTTTAAACCAAGGAAAGTTTGGGTGTATAATCAAGACCCTTATGAGAAGCTGGCTCAAGAACTGATTAAATATTTAAACACAATATTATCACCATGGATTCCGAAACAAGGAATACTAATTAAACGCAAGTTGTAAACAAGGTACCTGCTTTTATTAATTTGATAGTCGAGACACAGCTCTAAAAAGTGGGTCAAAATATTTTTGACCTTGGTACCGAATGGGCGTACGTTTTGTGCTGCGCAAAGATTCATTCAGTTAAATTTTGGCCACTACGAGAAAAGGGTTATTGATGTAGACAATTGCTCATGCATCCTTTTCAGCTCATTATATGTATGTTATTACCAAATGAAAAAAAGTTAGTCAGTCACTCAATAGTGTCTGACAGTGAAGTCTAGAAATTAAATGGGTTTCCTTGAATAATTTGAATATTAGGACACTGCCAACGTTAACATTTCACAGATAAGACATACGTGACATATTCATAATTCCTACAAAGTTCTACAGAATTTGATGCTTTATGGCTGCAAATGGGACAGAGTACCTAGGGCGTTGCAGGGTGAACATACTAAAACTTGTAATGGGGCCTAATTGTTGTATAAAATCATAAATAAAACTGTCATTGGAGTATGAAGGCAAAAAGTAATTAAAAAAAACCAAACCAAATTTGAATTTTGCAACTGGCAGTGTTGTTTGATTCACCCCATTTGTTATGTACAAAACGAGGGCTTCAGTTTCCAATCATAGAGATTTAAAAAAAATCACGTTATTTTGATCTGAAATTTTGCACATACTTTCAAGAACTCATCATGCTGCTGCAGATACATTTTGAGATAAGGTTTAGAGGGTTCGCAAATCTCTGTTAGGGGCTTAACAAATACAAATCGAGTAGCGTGCCTTTTCGTTATCTAATTTACTCAGATAGTTGTATTCCATTATCCAGGTTATGACATTGCAATTTAGAGTTAGCAACGTTTTTTAACCCATTTATAAAAATCGCGGCACTCTTTTAATAAATAAAAAGTATCACGTCACCCCAATCCCAAATTCTCAGAAAAGTCGCTTCGTATCACTCTGTCTCTGGCACTCATGAAATTACATGTGCACGTAAAGGCACACAGGGGCACATTTCCGCGAAGGGGGGGGGGGGGGGGCTGGCTCATTTTGCCCAAATATTAACATTTTGCGTGCGAGCAAGAAACGAATGACACTTCTTATATGGTAAAAATGTTTTGTATGCACTAGCACATCTCGTTCCCTTGAAATATTCTGTTCCTTGATTTAAAAAAAAAAAAAAAACCTTACCGTGGCAACAATTTCGATACAAAATATACGACATAAATATATTTACTGTATAAAATATATTCTAGCACCTTGTTGCTCCCATTATGACGCCCAATGCGACTATATTCAGACTCCTTGCTGTCTGAATCCTTTCACTCGTGAGCGAAAATAAAGCGCGCGATAACAACCATTATGATTATGTGGGCACATTGACACCCAAATATGCAGGTCTGTAACATGATTGATTGATTGATTTTATTCGTCAAGTATAGTACATTGAATGCTTACATAAAGCAAAATGAAACGAGAAGATACATTGACAGGATAACCCATGAAAGCCGGAAAAGGCTTATTTCCAACGGGGTCCTATAAAGTACGTGTACAGAACGGCATGAGAAAAAAAATATCACAACTAATAACTACTACGAATATTACGAATAAATAATATAACATAAACAACAACAAAAATTTCTAGAACTTATAGCAAACAATGATCTACGGTATATTATGCAAGATTAAACTTAAAAACATGCGCTACACATAATGAACTGTGATTTAAGATAACTGATATTACTGTTCTTGAAGGGATTCATGCTTTAGGTATTGTTTTAATACACTTTTAAAGTGTGAAAAATTCTTAACTATTTTGACATGTTTTGGGAGATAATTCCAAAATTGGATACCATTAAAATAAAAAGAGTTCCCAATTTGTCCTTTTCGCTTGGGTAAAACAAAATTAAAATGAACAGACAACCAAAGATACTGTACTCAAATTTGTGTCTGAGTGTAAGACATACACGTGGTTTCTAATACTGTTCTTTATTGACATTGACGTTATTACAAATTAAAATGTTGGTACAGCTAGTGATGCATTTGCGGCACCTTGATTGAAACACGCTGTAAAAGAGTATTAGATACAGGTACATAATTATTATACCATTGTCGCGTCTGATCAAGAGTTGTCATTGACCCCAATCGATTAAACCTTACCTTGAATTGAGTCTGAAATCAAAAGAAAGATATTGATTAGAATACTTGTGATCAATTCTGATCAAGCCTACATGGGTTCGGGGAGTTATCATAAACTCTCAAACGCCATCTTTTTAAAATGCAGTATCTCTTTTTTTGTATTGCTGTTAATATTTATTGTCATTATTACTAGTAGTAGTAATAGTAATAGTAGTGGTAGTAACCGTAATACATGTAGTATCAATAGTAGTAGTATAATAGTAGAAGTAGTAATAATAATATTATTATAGTAGTAGTAGTAGTAGAAGTAGTAGTCGTAGTAGTACTAGTAGTAGTAGTAGTAGTAGTAGTAGTAATACAGTGGCAACTACCTTGTTATATCAGGAGCTGGGACCAGCAAAATTACCTTGTTATAACAGTATTAGTAGTAGTATAAGTAGTAGTAGTAGTAGTAATAGTAGTAGTAGTAGTAGTAGTAGTAGTAGTAGTAGTAGTAGTAGTAGTAGTAGTAGTAGTAATAGCAGCAGCAGTAGTAGTAGTAGTAGTAGTACACTGTTAGAAAAAAATTAAACAAGTTGTTTAAAATTTTAAACAACCCCGAGTTAACCGGTGAATCGCTCAACGTTGTTTAAAAATTAAACAAATTAAGGTTGTTTACATTTTGAACACTTAGTTGTTTAAAAATCAGGAAACCTTTTAAACAACAGTTGTTTAGTAATAAAATTGCACAACTCGGTTGTTTAAAGCAAGTTGTTTAAATTTTAAACAATAATGTTTAAATTACTAAGCAACTGTTGTTTATTCAGTATTACTGCACAACTGGGTTGTTTAAAAGGAGTTGCTTAAATTTTAAACAGAACTGTTTAATGGTTATTATCTGGTTGTTTGAATTTGTGAAATGACCTACTGGAACCACTCCTGCAATAATCACAACGATTTATACACTGTAACATGCAGAGCTTGTTGCCAATTTACTTCAACATTTGTTCATCATATTCATGGCAGTGACAGACAACATTATTATTTGTCTCTATAACTTCACCTAAACCCCATCGGCGAAGCCGAGAAGAACCAAGTCGTCGCCTTGCCCTTGTTCCGCCATTTTCGTATGCACTTGCACTGCAGGCTAGCACTGCATGCTTGCATGCATGTATTATGTACGTACTTTGTGCATAACGCATGTGTGTGCGCAAATTGCAATCGCGTATTGAGAAAATATCAACGACGCCCCCGGGACTTTTTAAACAACTCTGTTTAATTAAATATTTTTGTCTTTTAATACATAGTTGTTTAAGTCAATCGAGCACTGATTTTTCGATTTTGAACAACGTTGTTTACTTTTTTAAACAACATTCTTTTAAACAGTGATATTTTAAACACCGTTCTAACAGTGTAGTAGTGGTAGTAGTAGTAGTAGTAGTAGTAGTAGTAGTAGTAGTAGTAGTAGTATTAGTAGTAATACAGTGGCAACTACCTTGTTATATCAGGAATCTTGTTATACCAGTGTAAATAAACAAACGAATATAAAGAGCTGGGACCAGCAAAATTATCTTGTTCTAACAAATAACTCGCTATATATCAGAGTTCCTTATAATGAGTTCGGTAGTTTTAGCTGTATTATCTAGCACATAAAACGACTTCCAATTCTATTTTTTGCGCTTTATGACTAAGATTAAAACAACATTATATATAATGAAATTTTATTTTGTGCATGTCTCTTTAATAAATTATGCATGATCGTCTTTGTTTTCGCTCTGATTGTCAATTTTCTCCAGTAATTATTAAGAACGTTGTCAAGGGTTGTGTTGTTGTTGTTGTTACTGTTGAATATAATTCTTTATGAAATTGTTTGTGCGCATTGTTCATTATATACCACGGCCATACAAGTCCCTATTATCTTGATATGGGATGGGATGGGATATATCGACATGAATAATTTAGAAGTCATACAAGTTTAATTATTCTGCTCATTTAGAGGTGAAATTTGACGTAAATCATTAAATATATATACATGTATGTCTCTCCCTCATTCTATCTATCTCCCCCCCCCCCCCCCTCTCCCCCTCTCTCTCTCTTTATCTGGTATTTCCTTCTTAGTCAAGGACATAATATGGACATAGTCAGGGGCGTACGCAGGATTTTTTCAAGGGGGGGGTTTTAAAATATTTTGCTCCCGAAAATTTGAAAATCGCGCCGGCCGAAAAGTCGCTCAGTGGGGGGGGGGGGGGGGGGGGGGGGGGGGGGGGGGGGGGGGGGGGGGGGGGGGTAAGCGGACACTTTTTCTTTTTTTTTTGGTCTCAAAATTTCAAAATTTGACATTTTTTTTCGTTGGGGGGGGGGGTAAGGTCACCTTATTTAGGTTAGCCGTGGGTATAATTTTTTTTTTTTTTTTTTTTTTTTTTTTTTAATAAAAAAAAAAAAAAAAAAAAAAAAAGCCAAAGGGGGGGGTTTTAGGTTTTTTTAGGGGGGGTTTACATACATTAAAATACCAAAGGGGGGGGGGGGTTTGAACCCCCAAAACCCCCCCCCCCTGCGTACGCCCCTGGACATAGTATCAAACGACATCAAACATTGATAAATACAAAAAAGGGGTTCTTGTTATTCACCATGCGTGAAATTATGATTTGACATTGGATGATATACGATTTTATGTTATTAATCCGCATGCGTATCAACCGCACGCCGTACACATATTTTGAACGACTACAGTAAATGGATGATTATTTACACCCTCGTTCTCCGAGCATTTCGAGCATTAAAAAATATTTAACAAAGCATTTATATATATAATTTTTTTCTTTTTCATTTTTCAAAATAGTCTGTTAAAAAAAAAACAGTTCCTATAACTTTAAAAAAAAAAAAAAAAAAGCCAAAGGGGGGGGTTTTAGGTTTTTTTAGGGGGGGTTTACATACATTAAAATACCAAAGGGGGGGGTTTGAACCCCCAAAACCCCCCCCCCCCCCTGCGTACGCCCCTGGACATAGTATCAAACGACATCAAACATTGATAAATACAAAAAAGGGGTTCTTGTTATTCACCATGCGTGAAATTATGATTTGACATTGGATGATATACGATTTTATGTTATTAATCCGCATGCGTATCAACCGCACGCCGTACACATATTTTGAACGACTACAGTAAATGGATGATTATTTACACCCTCGTTCTCCGAGCATTTCGAGCATTAAAAAATATTTAACAAAGCATTTATATATATAATTTTTTTCTTTTTCATTTTTCAAAATAGTCTGTTAAAAAAAAACAGTTCCTATAACTTTTACAAAATATTGGATTTTTTTCTCTGGCTCTCTTTAGTGTAATGTCATTGAAAATACTCGATCAAATCAAATGTAATTTTTTCTCTCCTCTTTTCCTTTTTCGTCTTACTTTTCTCTGTCCTATCCGTAGCTAAATAATACGATGTTCTAACAATACAAAATGATGTGACTCAATTTATGTACTGTTTTCGTTTTTTGATTTTAAGATTCCCCAATTCCTTTTTTGTTTACGTGTTTAATTTGGCACATGTATACATGTTTGGTAGGGGATATAGAAAGCGAAATAATGAAATGAACATTATGACGTTTATAATATATTATATGTATTTTTTTGTTAGTTTCTAAAAGCAACCAAAAACCTATGAATGGTATCGCTTATAATTATGAGTGCGCACCAAACAAATTAATAACAATAACAATAATTTGAGGTATAGGCCTACACATAAACTATTTATTAATGGTGGAGTTGCTATTTGACATACCATGTCTGGTGCTTTTCAATAGGATGATATCATTTGCATGTACGCTCTGGAACGCCGAGAATATCAGGGTATGCATCGACGCCGATCCTTGAGTTTTCCCGGAGTTCTCATGAGCTCATCAAAATTCTTAACATGTTAAACCATAAACACTGCTGATCAAAAAAAAAAAAAAAAATCGAATATAAAAAAGATTACGAAGCAAGATAGAATTCAGAATTAATTAAGAGACTATATTTCATTTGCTTAAATCCCATCGAATCATTAATTCGTTTTTTCCTCTCATGCTATCATTTCCTTTTGCATTATAATCATATTCATGTAGGCCTATATAAATTCAAAACAAAGTGTTTTCAATATTACCTAAATTTACCAGGGCTTATATAGGGATTAAATTGATATAACACGTATCACAATGCCTCGAAATAATCATATTTTTCCATATCTCTATATAGCTACCGAGTCCCAAATGAGATGACGGATATCTAGATTATATCTCAGTTGTCGCAAGTTCTCAATATCTATGACCTTTTAATTCCACACTCCTGGAGGTGCTATAGTTCTGACGTACTTTGTTTCAATACAGATTTCACCGGTCGAAACTGTAGACACATTCTTCAAAATATGAATGACTAATAATTTTATATTTAATCAATGGTCCTTTTTCCACTATAGACCTCCTTGGCCAAATCATATCACGTTTATTTTTTACCTTATTGCAAGATAAATATATATTAATATTATAACTGTTACAAACTGAACATTTTCTTAGCTTTGCAACACATTGTATTGATTGATAATGTGCATGTAATAACAATGGCCAAAGCAACAACTATAACATCAACACCATCAGCACTAATGATATTGATATTATTATTTCTACTATACTACTATACTACTACTACTACTACTACTACTACTACTACTACTACTACTACTCCTACTATACTACTACTCATATTACTACTATTGCTACTTTTACTACTACTACTACTACTACTACTACTACTACTTCTACTTCTACTACTACTACTACTGTTACTACTACTACTATACTACTACTACTCCTATTACTACTATTGCTACTTGTACTACTACTACTACTACTACTACTACTCCTACTATACTACTACTCCTATTACTACTATTGCTACTTTTACTACTACTATACTACTACTACTATTACTACTAATTCTACTTCTACTACTACTACTACTGTTACTACTACTACTATACTACTACTCCTATTACTACTATTGCTACTTTTACTACTACTACTACTACTACTACTACTACTACTTCTACTCTACTATTACTTATACTACTACTACTACTACTACTACTCCTAATACTAGTCTGGTACTACTACTACTACTATTACTATTAGTACTACTTATACTTTTGATACTACTATTGATATTATTACTACTACTACTACTGCTATACTACCTATACATTACTTCTACTACTACTACTTTTATAATTACTACTAATTATACTAGTAATACTTTTACATTATTATTACTACTAGTCGTAGTACTATTTATACTACTACTATTGATACTACTACTATTGACTACTAATACTACTACTACTATTACTACTATAGTAGTACTACTACTACTTATATTACCACCACTATTACTACTACCATTACTACTACTACTACTACTACTACTACTACTACTATTACTACTCCTAATAATAATAATAATAACGATTATACTAACAAATATGCCTTGTTTATCGATGATATAATTACAATCAGATGCCCATACCAAATGTGTAAAACTACTTTAATTCAAAGAATATATTTTTTAAAGATGTACAAAGTATTTTGGTATTTGAAAACTATTTTTATTATGATGGGGACTTCTTTTGATAGCAAAATCAATGTGTACTTGTATTTCAACGTTAAAATTATAAGCCTTTAAGTCGTTAGTCATTCTATAAGACGTCCAATAGTTGGCATCAAAACGAAATTCAATTAATTTCCGAATTTCGACAAGTGAAGATTTTTGTTTTTTGTACACATGTACGAGTACAATTACTATTTAAAATATAATCATGTACACAGTTGTATAATAATTTTCTATGTAAATTGAATTGAACCAGTGCCCCTTTGCACAAAACTTTGATTTGATTGACTGTTGAGCCCTGTTACCATGGTATTTGCCATTGATGGCAAAGTTACCATGGTAGTTGCCATTGATGGCAAAGTTACCATCAATGGTAAGTTTTATGCAACGGGGTCCAGGAAGAAAGTTACATTGGCAAGCTGATACTGTAATAACATGAACTCTAAGCACGAGGAAGAATTGTTGTTCCTATAGAAAAGTAATGGTACAAGTGAATGATTTTGAAAAGAATTCTTGGCGCAAATCACAAAGCTTGAGAATGGCTGGAAGTTCTGGAACATATCCGACACGCAAGCAAGCGTAGAGAACAAATACCAAACAAAGCGCAACGGTATAATACGAAGAGAACTCACTTTACATTATAACATGAATCAAAACTTAACAACAATAAACGTCATAAAATAAATACCTTTGGATGCGCTAACTTTGTCCGATAAAGTAAGAGGTATCATTATTTCCTCACATGATAAGAGACCATAATTCCTCATTGTTTATAAGGCAATGTATACACTGCAAATTCGTTGTGTAACGGCCTTACATAACATTGGGTGGTTCACTCCCTACACAGGAGTTGTGTTGGGTTGTGTAAAAAAAAAAAAAAAAAAAAAAAAAAAAATTACACGACGAATTTGCAGTGTCAAGTTGTGTAATTCGTTAGGAGTGAACCATCCAATGTTGCGTAAAGTCGTTACACAACGAATTTGCATTGTATTGTTCATTCTTCAGTTTTTTTACAGAATGTTAGTACTTTAAGCCGAATTTTGGTTCAATACCCCGTTATACAATATTTTCGTTGACAGCTATACTTCTGCGCCATTGTTAAATTCAAATTATCTTAATTTGATTCCTGAACTACTATTCCCCGAATTTTCGGGCATTTATAACGCAATATATATACGCCCAATTCCAATTATACTTTCACGGAATTATTCAAATTCATCTAAATTTTAAGGTGTTATTACGTTATGCCAATATCAAAATGTGATCAAAATTTATGAATGCGTGTGTTTTTCATATCTCCTTAAAATTGATCAAAATAGTTACATTCATTTATGATAACGTTTTGTTACTCCTGCAGCTACCTTACACCAGTTACCTCCAAATAATTTTGTTTATTTATTTTTCTTTGCTAGTTTTTATACTTCACTGTTATATGACTTGAGTAAAATAGTTATTAATTTATAATAGTGCATATACCTAGAACATTTTGTTACTCCTACAGTTACACCAGTTACCTACAAATATAATATATTCGTTCAACTTCACTTTTCTAAAGATGAAATGATGTTCATTTTATTTTAAAAATCATTGTTTTTTTGTTGTTGGTTGAAATTAAATTTTTATTCAGATACAAAATCACGGATAACATCATACATAAATATTTATAACAAGCACATAATCACATGTTTAAATGGGATCAAATTATTATCTGTATTTACTTGAAAGCAGATTCAGTGTAGATGCATTCCTGTAAATCATTATCTTCTTCATACATATATTTTGTATCGCTAGTTTGTATACTTCACTGTTATAATTATGGAAGAAAAATATTACGTCATATCAGGAGACCACTTTTAAAGCCAATGAATGTCGAAACTTCCTTCCATTTATAGCTGTTCATTAAGTCTATAGTTTATTAATAACTTGTTAAAATAAATGTAATTAAATGTCATGATTCTTGTTTATAATTTTCATAACATACTCCCAAACCATTATCATAATCTTCTCAATGATATTGTTTTGATTTGCAGTAACCCCGATGTTTTGTTTTTCTTCTGTTAATAATAATTATGTTACTTTAATAGATTAAACCCTCATATAAATCAAAGTACTTAAGGCCGTTCGAGTAAACACATGAATTTGAATTATTTCAGATCATTAATGGATATAGTAAGGAAGGGGTACATATCATGCACTGAATGTTCCTGTTTTAACAATGACAACAACGACAACAGCAATAGTAATATGAAGAATAATGATAATCGTGATGATAATGAAGATGATGATGATGATAATATTCAAGAAGAAGAAGAGAAGGAAGGTGAAACATAAAAAGATTTGTTTCTCTAATAGAGCGCTATTGAGTTTATATAATCATAACCTAAAAAGAACATTATACTATTATAGGCAGATAAAGTTATTAGTAATAATAATAATAATAACAATATGAGCACAATAATAAACAAAATATATCATGCTTTTTTGTCTTTATTGAAACAACCCTCAGTTGCGGATTTTGAAAAATTCTCAACGTTATAGATTATCATCACTACAACTATTTTTATTGGAGAAAAAATACCGTCGTTCATTTGCAATATAATGTAGGCTGTATAAGAAAAATTAAATGTTCATTTTATTAAGTTGCTTCGGTATTATGCAAAGTTTATTTGATTTTGTTTCAAGAACGAAAATTATAATTGACGACTTTGTCCAAAACCTGCGTCAGAATACAGAATCTGAAGAATAAACTAATATGCTTCTACATCCCTTTATAATAATAAAAAAACGGAGCAAACTGATCGTATAGCCTTTTAATTTCGACATAACTAAAAATGAGGAAGGAACTCTTTTTAAATTACCATTATCTTTTGAATTTTTATTGAGGCAGTCAATTCAAGTTATTCGTAAATACACTATCATATTTCGGACTATAGGCCTTTTAAGATTTGTCTCTATGATTGACATAATTATTTTAAAACTGGTTTAGCATTGAGCCCTTTGAATTATAATCTTCAACTTCTAACAGAAAAGCTGTTGATTTATTCTTAACAAATCATTTTTTTTCTTTTCATCAACGTCAAGGCTTATACCCTTTTTAATATTTAATTGGATTTGTGAGGTTAAATTCGAATCATCTTATTAATAATTGACTAAATAGGCCTAAGACACTGGCAATGATTTATATTTTCATTACCATCAACCTTCGGGATTTATTTTAAAATGTTGATGTCTTTATATTTTTTAGACGATAAGTCTAAAATTTAACGATATAACGAAACTTCGATAGTTTTATTATTACCTACCACATTTTAATCTGAGATTCGGGCTCATTATTATCATGGCTTTCCAATTTCAGTAGCCTATACTATAATTGTTAACCTATGCATTTAGTTAAGTTATAATCACATTACTTTAATTGCTTTATATAAATCTCCTTACTTCTTTCCAAGAAAGATTATAGGCCTGAGTTAATTTTACTTGTATTTATATCGGCTTTAATTTTCATTTGACATGACAATCATGCAATACTTTGCAATGCGTGGATCAAACTTATAATACTGCAAACGCATGCAAAATATGTGTATGTTATGTCTACGACATAATATTACGAAGGCAGAAGATCTATTGCATGTAGAGAATGATAGTATATATCCGAATATTAACTAATGTAGAATTACCACCGTTTTTTGTTGCTGTCTGTACACGTCGCTTTGCTTTGTAAATGCCCTTTAGGACGTGACGTCAGACCAGTGTTTATTATGGGATATGCTTATGAGCGACATACGACACACACCGCGTGTTGTCTCTATTGAAAGAGCGAAGGAAAAAATGTGTGGTATATTGTGTGTGTATTGAACTGGTCGACCATGTGAGAGCTCGAGCAGGCGATATTATTATACAGAAAAAGAGGCATGAGCCTCAGCGCCAAGAACTCCGCATTCGATTGTACTGCAATTGTGTGTGTTCTACGGAGTTCCGTGTTATAAAAACCCAGAGCCCAAAGCATTGAGACGTACGAAGCTTATTGTAATTACATAGAACTCTATTACGACCACGGAAAGGCTCTGTCGAAGATTTTTAGTCCAAGAACTGCCTGCGGCTCGGTTGTGTGGACACCTGGAGCTCACCACGAACGAACACGGTCGAATCAGACTTCGTAGATCACGACTGGGTAGTTCCCGAAGCGATGGAAGAAGACGAACAAGCTGAGAGTGACCAGCAAGTTTTCGCAGCTGAAGAGTTAAAACAGAAGCGAATCAGAAAGGTAGTTAAAAACCAAAGGCTCCATAATCTTTGTAACTAGGTTCACTGCATCTCTATTAAAATTCACCAACTGTCAAAGTTTCATGTTACACTTTGGACCTAGAGCTAAATCATTAGGCCTATTCGTGAATCAGTTTGGTTGTGCTTTACTCGAGAAGTGATTCCCAAAGTTTAACCACTTTCTTTTCTTTATTTATTCACAGGGAAGAGTCGAGTACTTGGTTAAATGGAAAGGATGGACCCCGAAGTGAGTATACAATTTTTTAACCTTCTTTAACTTTCAAGTTCCGACAAATTGCTCATGCTGTTTTTTCAGATTTTGTTTTCAGTCAGCTCAGATACTCACGTTAATATACTTATTACTTCTTTATAATATTGGGTTTTCTCGCTGTTTTTAATGATGGATGTTTTCTTTTCTTCATCTTTTTTTCAGACACAATACTTGGGAGCCGGAAGAAAACATCTTGGATGATCGACTCGTTCGCCTTTTCGAATCCAGGTTCGTAGGAAACTTGCTTCGAAGACCATGTTTTTTTTATTGTGAAATAATTGTTTATAGACAGAAACTGAGACGATTATGTAAAATCATAATAATTATGTTTTGTTTTGTTTCTTTTTAATTAAAAACGAAATCCCTGCTACCAACTCTTTAAATAAAACTATATATTGGAGGAGAAGAAATCTTTGACCTAAGTTTAATCATTGACGATCATGTTTTAGCAAAGTTAAGTCCTCTTCATAATTTCTGTTTCTTGCCGGTTTTATATTCTTCACCTTGTTATTTTTTTACCCATATTCATTTAGGCATAAACGTTTGCTGTATGAATCTTCCACGATGTTTTTTCCGACGTATATCAGTTTTGTTTTTTATTACAGTTTTACTAAGTCGTATAGTCTAGTGTAATTTTGTATAATAATGTTAGTTGTAAATGACTTTATATAAAACCATGAAAGCTTCATCATTCAAAAAGAATCTTTCTAAAGACGAATTCATTGTTATGTTAAAACCGGGGAAAATTAAAAGACATTTTGATTGCCTGTCTTCACCAGTCTTGACACAAAATTAGAGGATTTTAATACAATTATTTTTTCTCTGATTATGTCGTTTTTCATGAAATAATAAAGGCCTAAATAATTTATTTTACTTTACTACAGACTTGAAAAGAAAACATCGCCGCAACAAGCGTCAAAACCAGGTAGAAAACCTGGAAGAAGAAAGGTGAGTGATAATTTCGCTTACGTAACACACTTTGATTTAATTTATTATAACAAAAAAACTTAGAATGTCCTTAGAATAGAATTTTGGTGATACAATGTAATATACTTTCATGAGTTTGAAAACTACCCATAAATAAATGGAGGAAAATAATCTCATCAGTCTGCATGTGTTTGATGATTCAGCGAATCTCGTTTTAGTCCGATTGGATTTTCTAAATGTTATTGTTTTATTGTTATCAATTATGAGTTAATACTTGTATTCTTGACTGAATGATGTGTGCCCAGTTTTCTCGAATGTTACATTTTAATATTAGAAAATTTTGGTTGTGCAGAGAAAAAATGAATATACAGAATCTTATTTGAAAATTATGCGCGTATTCAATTTGTTTCTCTTATTTATTTTGTTCTTCCTGTTTTTGTTGATGTTCTGTGTAAGGGAACTGGTATTTAGTTTATTTTGCTATCTGATACTGATAAATAAGAAATGATTTATTGCAAGATTGACCTCGTTTTGATAGATTTTTATCCTAACTGCCTAACGAACATTATGTTTGTATATTATAGCTTTTCATTTTTTGTGGATATAATCACAATCTTTAATCATCCATATTTCATAAACTAATTCGAAGAGAAAAAAATTAGCATATTATATTGTATTTTGTTATGTATAAAAACAGTTTCGTGGATTTCAGATGGATCTGATATTATTTACTAGGAAAACGGAACTTAATCGTAGACTATAATCTTCATCTGCATGTTGCGATGTCTGTTTGTGAATGTGCGAGTAAATGCGTTTGATCGTCACAACTCACAATTTTTTTTTTCTAATTATAGAAAAGCATATAAGTCAAAATTATATACCCAGTAGAATACCCTTTAGCTACATGAAGAAACAGGGCATGTGCCCCCGCCCCCTTACACCCCAATATAATGGCAAACGGGGGCAAGGAGGGGGCGCGGGGCGAAAGAGAAAAAAGAAAGACAAGGAAAAGGGAATATGGAACAATGAAAGAAAACCTGAAGGAGTATTCTTACACCCTCTCCAATGGCCTTGATATAGTTTGCATTTAATTCGTTAGTGAGACCGGTTCCCCCCCCCCCCCCCATATCTGGATTTATGCTACGCCACTTGTCCGACATATAAATATAATTATTAACATTTTCCGAAATGGCAATCATGAATATACAATCCACTATTTGATCAATAATTTTTTTTGCCTATATTTAAATTTCTTTTGATTCCATACCAGAATATGAATAAATTCTGCCCATTTATAACAAGAGCATTATTCCCGCAATTATTGTAACTTCAAAAAGTTGTGCTATAGATGGAGCTGTATAAACTACAAAGCGTTAAAAAATGTAAGCTCTCCCCGTAAGAATATTTAAAAAAATGACCCGTTAACCTTTTATAGGACTATTATTATTCATACCGTCCGAATCATCACAGACTTAACTACCTTTAAATCACAATTGAAATCTTCTTCTTCAAAGATGATTTCTGATGTCATTAAAACCTCACTAGACTGTATTTCATCTTAATTAAACTACACTACTGTAATTTGTCATAATTTGCTTTCATTTCTTTATAATAATTGATGTTAATAAGTGTCATGATTAATCTTGTTCTTATTTTGATATTTCTTTAGTTGATGAATTAGTAGTTATCTATAATATTGTTTGTGTTCTATCATTGTCAAGCGCATCAGTGATATTTTCTCCGAAGAAGAAGAAATGCGCTATTGAAACCCATAGGTTATTATATTATTATAAGGCCTACCTAAGTCAGTATTGAAGGAGGCAGATTATCTTGAAGAAGAAGAAGGAAGAAGAAGATTCATGCACGTTTACATATTTTTTCTCTCAATTTACAAGAAGCATTCCTCTTCTAAGTTGAATTGGAATACAAACTAGCAGGAGCGGCGATTTCTTTTCATGACCGGGGGAGGGGGCGAAATGCGAGGGAGGAGGGAGCATAGTGAATGAGAGGGGCGAACGTGACGGAAGAGACTACCCCCTCACGGATTTTGAAGTTGTGTTGTTTTAAAAAATTAAACCTATAGTATACAAAAAAGCAGTATTTACTTACATGTACATTTTGAAAGAAATTATGCGAGGGAGCGTACACGTATAGCGATCGAGCGATTTTTGTGTGTGCATTTTTATTAGTTTAAATACTGCACTCTTAGGCCTTCCAGAGCCTAAAAGTGTGTTTCAGTCTTTAGACAGTATTTGCTATACATTTTTTGTTTGCACTTTTTCAAATTTTCCGGGGGAGGGGAGGATCCCCCCTATAGAAATTGAGGGGGGACGTGTACCCCCCCCCCCCGTCCCCCGGGACCGCCGCCCCTAAGCACTAGAAAAGGGTGATGGCTCCTCAAGAAGTGACCATGAGGGATTTGCTTGTTGACTGAAAATAGTGTAGTTGCCTGTGCATGTGCATTCTAACTTTTACATTTTGAACTTGCCTAGTATACATTTTGTAACGAAAAAAAGGTAGAGTATATTATAATATGGTGAAATTCAGTTGTACTTTGCATTTGTTAATTATAGTCATTTTAATTTTTTCTCACATGGATTTATTAAAAGAAAATAAGATCCACCTAAAAATTGACATAATGGACAGAATTGTTAAGAAAAGAATAAGAAAACGTTTATTCAAACCAATGGATGTTCTTTTATCTTCTTTTTTTCGCAAGGAAAAGACATTTCGCTATAAAAGAAAATTAAAAAGCTCTTTTTTGTGTCTGTGTGTGTATTATTTGGTTTATTATTCTAGTTATTCATTCATTTATATTTGCTTCTAGTTCGTTTGGAGAATATCGATTTGCATATTGCATGAACAAACATTTGAAGTGCATTGCAGAGAAGTTTATAGGACCCCCCCCCCCCCCCCCTAGGCCCTATAGTTTTCTTTTCTTTTATACATCGAGAATAAGACAAATATCAATGATAAACCTATAGCGTGTAAGATGTTTTCTTAATCCCTTCTGCTTTGAATTATGTTACCAACGATTGTATAAAGTAATGAATTGATAGTTTACATTATCTTTGTAACCTTTTTAAAATGACTTCTATAGTTTTGATCGTTGTTTTACTATGAAACTTGCGTCAGCTATAAGATTTCGCCGCTAAAAACTATTAGAGACCAGGAAATTATATTTCACTGAATCAATATCAATGATTACGCAGTTTCCTTATTTTCATGGATACAACAACAAATATATCAATTTATATAGATTAGCTACTAGGACAAAATATACTGCGCTGTGATGAAAACAAAATATAATATCAGCTTCAGATTTTCATGAGGAGTAGGCCTACAACAGACGTTCTTGAGGATTTCATAAAAATACCGGGAGCAATTCTAATTCAAATAATATTGTACTCAAATAATCGGGAAGGGTGCATTGATCAAATATGAAACGCACTCCAATGGAGAAAAAATTACTTCCGCCATCCCTGGACATAATTATATTATAGACAAAATACAGTGCGTGATATTCCAATGCTCAACATAATTCTGCCCGCTCAACACATTGATAACATTCCTCAGATTTTGATGTTCTTGTATAAATCCCTTCATGCGGTAATAGTTGAACAGTAATTATCGGAATTAAGTTTACATGAACAATGTCAGTGTCGAAGAATAAAGAGAAAAGCTTGAATACCTGCACACGTTGATTATTACAAACTTGATTTATAATTTGTCCATGACATGAACATCAATAAATGAGGCAAAATTAATAATTTAGGTCAAATGCAGTACATATTTCTCTTATTTTTAGCCTTGCCTGCATAACAGAAGAGCATATTTACCAACATTTTGAAGCACCCGAGTCGAACGCGAAAGTAGTCAAAATAATTATATAATAGCCTTGTCATCGCGAGGGTGCGAACGCTTTCAAACTTGTTGACCTTTTGACTTATTATAACACGTTCCCGAGTACTTAGTTTTGTGTTATTCGAAACGGCAGTTGATCAATATTATTGATTGAGTATAATTAATGTTCATATCATATGGATTAGTTAGATTCGTCATCTTCGATTATCTTAATTTGTGACTGATATTCGTAGTTTTGAACACTGCTTTATGTTGCTATGTAATTCAGTTTTCACTACGTATACGAGGAAAAATGATATCGGTCTTAATTGTAGTGTGTATTGGCAGGAATTTGTGAGCCATACTGAGAGACATATTATTTTGATTCCATGATTCAATATTAGTCACCATACAAGTGAAACCAATATGTTATTAAATTGCATTGTAACTTTGTTATCGCAATATACATTGTACATGTATGATATTGTCCGTCATGCCTGTTGCCTATTATTATATTACAGGGAACGAAGAGGAGGAGGAGGGAGGGAGGGGGGTGGTGGGGGTGGGGACTTGGATAATAATGATGTGATCGAAGTTTTCCCCGGGTTTTATCAATGTTGACTCGATTTCCATCTTTTTCTCTTTTCTTTTTTCATTTCATTTTATTATTATTTGCCCAGATTATAATATAGCCTATACAAGTCATGTAGTCATTGTTACTGTGAGTTGATATTGCACAATATTCTAATTTGCAGAAGTTTGAAAATTGATTTTCTCGCTTGCTATCATGATTAATGTGAAAGAAGAATACTTCTCCGTTTAGACCTGTAACCATGTTACTTTTTATTTTTTATATTGATATATCTCTTCCCTTTATAAAGACTTTTAAAAGCTACGCGTATAGTCATTGTGTATACACTAGTATAATTATCTTTGTGTTTATGAATAATCCTAAATTTACGATGAACATCCTTTTCACTCCTGATTTGCTTGAGTTCCTTGTTTGTTGTTGCCAATAGTCATGTTCACCGTATGGCCCTGTCATGCCGTGTTGTAACTTTAGACATGGATGGTTCTATGAGAAGAGAGATATATTATAGAGAGGGGGTGTAGTGGAGAGAGAGAGAGAGAGAGAGAGAGAGAGAGAGAGATAGGAGATAGATCACTAGATAGGTAGAGATAGATAGAGAAAGAGAGAGAGAAAAAAGAGAGAGAGAGAGAGAGGGAGAGATGGAAAGAGAGAGAGAGAGAGGGCGATGAAGAGAGATATAGAGGGGCATTTTGGAGAGGGAGAGAGAGAGAGAGAGTAAATTGCGTGGTACAAGCAGTTTTACTATAGTGCGATAATCACAAACGATTGGCATACCATTAACAGATGTCAAGGCGAGTGTATGTGATGTACAATGGCAAACATAATTATTCAAACAATGAGCAAACGATATTATTATGTGTAATTATAATTGACGTAGAGTTGGTCCTGCTACTAAGCTGCCATTAGCATCCAGAATTAAAAGGGGGAGCCTGGGAGGGGTCATTTACTCGATGGGTGAAATACTAGTTCACAAGGCAACCGATTGGGATGAAAGTGTATTTTATTATTATAGTGTATGTAAAGTCTTTGTGGCTTATATTGTTAACTATCTCAAAAGAGAAAAAATGCTATTAAATAACTAATTAATTTTTTAAAAATTGAATTGAACTTTATTTCATTCATCATTAAAACATCATAACAAACATATAACATACAGAACATAGCGTACAATTTAAAGAGAAACATTTACAACACAATACAACAACAAAAATATATATGAATGTGGAGACAGCTAGGAAAGCCAAAGGCTTTATTGGTGCTGTCACCAAAACAGTAATAAAGTATAATACAGTATTATATTGTTGTTTGAGAAGGTGATTAAAAAAAAAAAACTAAATAGAGGGGGGGGGGGGGGACAAACACAAACAAAAACCAGACCGTGTACATAATCAATCTTTATTTAACTAAAGCACACCAACAAATAAACAATGGATGAATTAATGAATAAACAAACGAATAATAAATAAATGTGTTTACAAATATATTATGATCAATTTAACATTACAGAATAGAATGGACTTGATTTTTGGAAGGATCAAAGTGTTTATGAATTCTTGATAGATTGCTTTTATTTACATTACGTGAAAATAAAATCATAATACAATTTGCAAAACGTCAACATTTCTTTAGGCGATATGGAATTAAATAATCAGGAATCATAAAAGAATGTTCTGTAAATCATTTAATACGATTACCGCGACACTTTCAATTTATGAATACCATAAATATGTAAAAGGGCGTAATATTACGGTGTGTGATATGTGATATGTGGTATAATGAATGACAACTGATGTACATGAACAGAGTTGAGATAAGACCACTTTAAATTTGTTAGCATGTTTCTTTTGTTATTATTATTTTAATTATCATTTTATCACGAAGACGATCGCAATAATTTTCGAAAAATCAACTCGGGGGTAATTTTGATAGAGTACCGAAGACTAAGAGCTAACGTTATATTCGCTTGCCGTCCAGGTTACTAGTTCTAACCAACAGAGCCTGCACATGAGGTTCACCGCGAAATCTTTCAAGCAACTTTTTTTTTTTTTTTTTTTTTTTTCGAAAGTAGTTGCGGTCGAGCTCACAGCGCGTAGACTATGTCTTGGATTACCAACAGATTACGAGAGAAATAGAAAATCCAATTGAGCTGCTTGGAATCATAAACGAGACTATGAGGCCGGACAATAGAGACCCAAATTCACAAAGAAAGTTTTTCGACAAACCTTGGTTTGAAACGCGTCGAAACGCTTCATTTTATGACGAACATAAACCTAGTTTTGTCGACAAACCTCCTTTGTGAATTCGGGCCAGAATGGGCGGCCTCCCATGTTTTTCCGATTTATTACCATCATATTTCTGTGAAGATGATCCGGCATTATTCCGTCAAAAATATAGGGTTAGGGCTGAGATCTGTTATTGAGTGGTGGGTTAAATAGGTTTCGAGTTAGGATTCGGTTAAGGTACATAACATTGTTTCCAGGGCTGAAGATAGGAACTCGCCTTGTGTAGAAAATTGACTGCGGAGCATGTGTTATTCGTTCAACGATTTAAAAACCTTGTTCTGCAGTTTAGTACTGATTGTCCTTAGAATTAGATGAATATACATGTATAATTGTTTTATTTATTGTATTTCTATACACTTTTCACCACATACAGTCAACCACCGACGTCGTCCAAGTTCCCAGCGTCCCCAAATCACCTGGACGACCACCGGGACGACCTCTGGGACGGCCTCCTCTATTTCGCCCGCGAGGACGTGGTCGTGGGCGCGGACGTGGGCGAGGTAGAGGTCGCGGTCGCGGCAGTGCCATCGTTATCGGCGGCGGTACTCGTATCAGCACCCTGGGCCGCGGTCGAGGCCGAGGACGAGGTGGACCGAGGGGACGCGGGCGTGGTCGAGGCATGAACCAACTGAAGAGAACAGAGAGTCTACCCGAAGGCATCACGTCGTTCCCCGTGGTCGGGCAGAGTCCCAGGGTCGACGTCAATTCAAACTCGACACCGTTCTTCTTCAAAGACGATATGATGAACTCGAGTAACAATGAGGATGGGGATGATGAGGATGATGATGATGAGGATGAAATGGATGATGATGAGGAGGACGATGACATCAGTGAGGAGTATCCCCGTTTTGATGCGATAGGCGAAACTGAAGAAGAAATCGGCAACGCCGAATCTCCCAATGTCGATGTTGAAGCAGAAGACATAAGTTCTTTGGTTGCGACGCCGCAAGAGGTTTCCGCAAGCGAGGATTTCGTTCCAGCAGCGCAACCTCCTCCCAAAAAGATGCCTAGGAAAGGACCAAAAGAATCCACAAAAGCCTCAACCGCTGGTAAAAAATCTAAAGAAGTTAAACGTGATTTCGAACACATTGTTAGCGAATTTGCCGCAAAGCCTAGCCCGCCCCCTCTGCCAAGGTCAGCCAGCCTGTGGAAGCCCATGCAGTCGCTGTTGCCTGCTGGAGAGGTCCTCATAACGGATGTTACCACTTCGGATGTGACCATTACGGTCAGGGAATGCTGGACAAGCCGGGGCTTCTTCAAGGAGCAGAAACAGAAGGTCGAAGGCACATCGACATCTACCATCGATGATGTCAAATCGGGGAAGGCAATGACGACTTCGCTGTCAGTCTCGACTACGACGAAGAAGAAGAACGTCGACTGTGAAGTTACCAACTCGATGAATAAACCCGACTCGGAAACGAGGATGGATGTGGACGCTAAATTGGGGAGAAATGGTCAATCAGAGGCCGATACGTCATCCTTTATAAAGTCCACCTCGTAGATTTCACCGATCTAAAGACTATGAATTATACGGAGGAGCGGACAGATGACGATTCACCTGAAGAATCACCAGTAATTTTTGAGCAGGGGCGGATCTAGCTTTTTGCTAAGGGGGGTTTGACCAAAATAATGACGATGCGGAGCATCGTCCACGAGCCGCGAAGCGTCGAGCCGATTTTTTGGGGGGTGTTTATTTGAACCCCGTAAATGATGTTTTCCTGGCATCTATTAACACAATGGAGACCATAAAAAGCAGTGCATGATAACGTCTTTTTAAATCAAGTAACAGTTTAATACACGGTTATATCCAGAGTTATCATGTGTTTGGTTAAGTTACCAGATGAGTTAAATATCTTCTCACAATATTTGCACTTGAAAGGGTTTCTCTCTACAGCGTGCGTTCTTTTTTCTTTCTTTTTTTCTTTTTTTTTTTCCTTTTTTTTTTTTTTTTTTTTTTTTGGGCCACCCAAGGGGGGGGGGGGTTTAAACCCCCTAACCCCCCCCCCCCGTAGATCCGCGCCTGTTGAGGAGGATAATAGTATTGAAAGATAAGAAGTGCCATAGATGATTTCATGGAGATGCTGCTTATAAATACGTTAATCAGTTTAGTGATTATTTACCTGATTCAAAGGATGGATATCCAGCGATTTTTGATTAAAGTTTATCAACGTGATTCAATTTTCCTACATTGTGTTGGAGCGAAGCATAAATGAAATGTATATAATTATATGTAACGAATATTTTTGCACTAATAAGTTAACCCAACTGATCTGGAGAAAAGAAGAGAAAGTGTAAGGGTTAAAAATGCTTGAAGAATAACATTATTTTTCTTCACGAAAGATATTATGAGCACGATAAAGTCATGTTTAGTCGCAAATCCTATGATCCATTTCTTTATGAAAAAGTTGTGCTTTGCTATAATGTGACTGGTAAAGAATAGAAAATTAAGATTCTGAAGATTTAATGATTTATAATTACTATTTTATAAATATCTGGACATGTATTATGAATTTTGTGCACTAAGTATGCACGTAACGATATGTACGAAGTACAAACAACGGTGTTCAAGTATAAAACTATATAAATTCATACAAATTATATAAATTCATAATGTGAATTGTATAGCATGGAATATTTAATTTTGTTGTTTGTATTATTCACAGTGATTTCCTTACTGATTTGTGTCCGTTGTAATGAATAAGATTCCTGAACTGTTACAGAAGAAGGCAATATTCTATTTTGACAAAATATCTCAAGAGATTGTTTGCTAAGAAGAAGATTTCTGATATGCCATAATCATACAATGTCAGGAAAAACTATTTTTATATTCGATTTCTGACCATTTATTTGAACGAACCGAAGTTTAGCGCGGATAAGATTCTACCACGAATGAAGGGTAGTGTCATAATCGTAATGAAACTACAAATCAAGGCCGTCGCTCAACTTGGTCCACATCTAAGCTCTCCACACTCAATATAGATGTCTGTTCGTTATTAAACAAATAATACACAGTAGTGAGGGCATTAGTATGAAACACCCACACAAGGTACCTTTGGAACAGTCGAGAGTGTTCGGACTGTTTCGAAGGTACCGAGTGTGGGTGTGTTTTTTTTTTACTAATGCCCTAACAAAATGATGTGTATTATTTGTTTTATAAGAAGATTTTTTTATTTGTTTTATAAAATTGTGTTTTATAGCATGACTTTACTAATAAACTGTCATTAGTAAAATTACGGGTTAGGCAACATAAATGCCTGATCACGTGTACGCTGTCAACCAATCATTTGATTAGGATCCACGTCATCATCTTATAAAGCCCATCATCCGGTCTGAATATCTTTTGACTTCCCATCGAGTAAAAATCGATTTATTTAAGTATAGTATCGTCATTTCTATATCATAAACAGAAATTAAAACGAAATCACAGTCGCGTGTTATTTATTCTGATTTGAATGTTCACACTCTATTTGCGGAAATTAATGGAATTTCTTGATCCTCTTCGCGAAAGGGATAAAGGAACACGAAGTTGCTTTTAATGTTTCTCATGAGATGATTCTTCCTCATACCGCTAGTAAAGAATATCATTTTGTTTTCTCAATTCAGTTTTTTTGTTTGGTCCACAGATATTACAAAGCAAATGTTAGATTAAAAAAATAACGTGGGGGAAATAGATTACTGACAGCGGTGAAAGAGTATAGTGCTTACACATTGGATCTTACGTTTACGTATCAATGGACTGTTCAACTCCCGACATTGGTCTCACTATGAACATGACAGAGAAAGAAAGCGGACAAAATATACAGTTTCTCAGGTTGACAAAGGAACATCCCTTCACTGCTATTATGTAAAAATGTGTAGAACAGGTGTCACATGCATATTTACCTTTTTACATAATAGCAGTGAAGGGATGTTCCTTTGTCTACCTGAGGAACTGTATATTTTGTCCGCTTTCTTTGTCAGTCATGTTCATAGTGTCTATTAGGCAATTATCATAACAAAGTTGTAAACATGTTTGACGATCTAACCTTTGTTTCATCACTGTAAAACATTTTTAGAGCATCAAAATAATTCAATCATTTGTGTCTCACGATGGCAACGATTTTCGAGAAATAATCTCAAGGGCGATTTCAATACCTTGTAATTGTTTATATTATAGAAAATCATTTTCGGGTTACATTATACATCATTGTAATGTACGCACATCTCGGTAGGTTATGACCAAGGCTATCGAAGTTAGACCATTTTCGTAATGCAGTCAAATAATGTAATAATAATAATAGTGGGTTCTTGTATAGCGCTCATGTCTGTCATTCGTGACACTCCTGGCACTCCCAATCTTTTTCTAGTGCCATGTTACAAATTATTTCATTTACTTGTTACAAATACATGTAATTGTATGTCAATAGTAAGAAAGCGAATCGCATACATTAATTATTGTTGCTAGGTAGGACAAACATAATGGCATGCCCTACCTAACAACATGGAATGTATGCAATTCGCATTCTGACTATTGGAATACGATTACAAATACAATACAATTGTTCGTAACAGATGAATAATTCGTACCGAGACACTTCTCAAAGGCACAAGCATAGACATTCGTTACATTACGAAAATGGCTTATCGCGTTAGGTTGGTTTTTCGAAAGTCTTTACTATGGATCCTTTGACTGGAGTTTTAACTTTTGTGTTAACTTTTGTGTTATTTGTTTACAAATTTTGTATTCACACCTTCGATTGTGATGTTAATGCTCACATTACAGCAAGTCGACTTCGACGGTTTAAACATTGGGTAACTGATAGTGCGGTATGGTATGTAATCCCGTAGGATTTTTGTGCCAAAGTTGATTTGTTTTTGTTTTTTTGTCGCTGTTTTGGCTTCAAAAGGGTCCCAATTGGCCAAAAATGATGGGGTTCAAATTTTCAGACCCCTCCTTCATTTCCTGGGGGGTCCCTATTGAGCTCCAAAATGGCTTATATAACGCGCAATAGGGAAATTTAGTGTCTTTGGGAAAATTTGAACCCAATCAATTTCTGATAGCTTGGACCCCAATGAATCCAAAAATGCAAAAAGAAAAAAAATCAACTTTGGCACAAAAATCCTACGTGAGCTGTTTCAGTGACATACCGTACCACACTATGATTTGCACCTCGTATAATTTGTATTGCGATTGCGATTACCTATTCGATTTATATGTCAAGTCAAAACAGTAGGGCGTACGTCTTTATTTCGGATTTTATTACAAGTAATGTATGCAGGTTGGATTCCGAGTATTGTAAATCATTCATTAATAATAGGTTAACGGAATAACTAGGTACCCGGGTAAGAAAAATCAATAAATTGGAATATGTCTATTCATCAGATTCAATACAACTCTGAATGCATTTCTTTTATTGATTTGTAGAGCAGTACAGTGGATTGTAGGACATGAAGTGGTTGACACTGGCGAACTGATGGGGGGGGGGGGGTAGTTGCCAGTCCCCCCCCCCCCCCCCCAATCAAGTTCAACGTGGTTTATTTATAATTCGATACTAGTGATTTAAAAATGTTGCTGAAATGACTTGATTTTCCGGGGTTTTTCTCACTTTTTTGTCAATTATAGTATTTTCTTTCTTTCTGCCCCCCCCCCCCCCCAAAAAAAGTGTTTTCTCATTACGCCACTGGTGGTTGACACACTGCGTTCCATTAGTCTGTCAACTAGAAAAAGGTTTAACTTACACTCAGTCGCAAAGACATTCGAGAAATCAAATTGAGGGCAATACCATGACCCCATTGTATAGCCCAAAATGAACTCTGTTCGGATTACGTCATTGAAATGATCCTAAATTTGAGGTGGCGGAGAGACTGACATGGAATTAATCTTGGGTTAATTTTCGAAAAGTCTTTGCGATTGTGCTCTTCATCTACCTTCAAAACGAGCCTTTGGCTGTAAATGAGGCACCATTAGGGCCAAAAACAGTAGCAGCATCAACAACAACAACAACAGTCCACTACTCGTGTAAGACCAGTTTGTGAGACTCAGCCTTTTCCCTGAAAAGCCTTTAAGATACACTGTGGGCCTATTGTAATTCGCAACTCGGCTGTTACAATGTATTGTGTTTCAAGAGTCGGAATGCAGATCGCCGAATGCTTGATCGCCCAATGTCAGGCAATCATGAGTTGTTTAGTTCGATTAGGGTTCCCTCGAGAACCTAGGCTTGAGTGATTGTTGCCGCCCCCCCCCCAAATGCAAGGATTTTTTCTTTTTCTTACATCATTAGATGCACTTTATTTAATGAAAGTACATGTATTTACGTTACCATTATTTCCCCCACCTTAATTTTGTTTTAAGGTTCGAGTTGTGTTTCTTGCCCGAGCCCCCGAATGTATACGAACCAAGTTTAAAAAAAAAAAAAAAAAAATGCTTTATAGTCATATACATAGTGGTGGTTATTTTACCTGACTGCTAAGAAAGCACGAATGCTTGTTAGTAAGCACCCAGAGACCTGGTAATGAGGATTAATGCCTTACCAAAGGGCATTAGCGCATCGACTTGGTTTCGAACCAAGGTCACCGGATTACGAGACCATGGTCTGCTCTCCCAACTGAGCTATCGGCAAGACTGGTTTTCATGATTCTACATGCATTATGTGTTGCTATGTCGGACAAGCGTTCAGGTTGTCCAGGACAACCTTTGTTTCAAAAGTATGCATGAAATTTGACTATGTTAGTAAACCGGTCCATTTTCTCTCTTGAACTCGGTATTTTGATACGTTTGTTTTCTTAATTATTGATGATTCTAAGATCGTTATTGTATGAAATAATATGATTAAAATTGAATATGCGAATTATAACGGTTGAATGAACCATCGCGGTTCATCCTGAGAGATATGTTGATTTAGCATTTTGATGGCGAATTGGAAGAATCGTAGTCATATTAATAATTTTGTTAAAGAATGACAAATTCCGTACGATTAGCTGCTGTTGCATTGTTACGTCAGCGATTTGAAAGCATATTTGAAAATGTGTTTTTTGTGTTTATTGCTATCATACTATCACTAAATAGACCGTTTGACCTAACATATTCAATAATTGTATGCCCATACCTCTTAAACAAAGTTTGTCTGAGGATTGACCGACGTAGCAACAAGTTATGTATGCAGACTGGATTCCAAGTATTAGTTCATTCATAACTAACTGGATAACGAGTACCTCATCACTATAAGTCCGCGGCCAAACATTGGAATAATATGTTAGTAAACCTGTCTATTCAAGCAGTCTGCATGCATCTAATCGAACCATCGCCCGCTCCCCTACTCCTGCTCTATGAAAGTCATTCTTTGTTAAGTTTGTTTGTTCGGACTCGATAAGAGTTGTTATTTGAATGAGATGTGTAACTGATTATATTCTGTCATTATAACGATGTCTATATTTTATACGGGATGTGTCCTTTTTTGAGAAGTAATTCAGAGAATTATATTGGCCAGATTAATTATTTTGTTTCGGAATAAAATACTGACTGCATTAAAATGTCGCTTGTTTTGTAATTTCTTCTTTCGTTAATTATTAAATACTATTTTAGGATTGTGTCATTTAGAAAAGAATAATATATTCACCAAAATATTTCTCATAACAAAGAGCAGTGATTATTTCTGAGTAACATGGTTGTGGTATAAAAAGGCGGAGTTAAAAAAAAAAAAAAATTTATGGACATTTTTTTTCTCCAACGGAAACGTGATTTCACTGTGGCAATTCTCTAAAAATCTTTTACAGTAACACCAGTGGTATAAAGGTATTATGACGTTTGTGGTTAGCGGTAAAATTTCATTCCAAATTTTGTGTGTGCATTTTTTATCCCTAAAAGACGCAATTTCTTATGCATGTTACCCTTATAAAAATGTGCATATATTATATTGCACTGCAATCATGGGCATATTAAAACGGGGAAGGGGTGACTAGGGCCTGGTTTTTGGAAATCAACGCATGTGTCTATGGTGCATGGGCATTTTGAATAATGTTTAAACGTTTAAAAAAAAGTTTAAACGTGCTGCTTAGCAATATGAGACAATCGTTTGTAAGAATATTTCTGAGAGTGTGCGTCACGTAGTAATGATTGGAATGAAAACCTCATTAGCGTACTGAAAATGATGTTGACGTGATTTAGCATTTTAATTTCTTTTTAACGTGGTTTTGCTTTACGCAGTTCTAAGTAACCTACGAGTAATGAGTTAGCCTTTACTCAAACGATCGAGGTATAACAATCTCATGATTGAAAATCTGCAATGATTGCGAAGTATGAAAGGAAGGCCTACATCTATCATTGATATATATTAAACAAATCGTAAGCTTACATTCTATCTAACAGAATGAATTCTTCTATTTAATGTTTTCACAATATTTTCTAGTGCTTATTGCCCTGCTTATGCAAAATTTATTTGAAACGTATGTTTATGCTGAACGAAATATCAATTGGCAATCCTAACTATGTGAAACAGAAGTATTATTCAGCAGAGATATAGGCATATAGGGATAACGTTTAATTGCACAACGTGATATAGTGATATGCAGTTAGCAGCTTGCCATGTATACATGACTGTATCATTTTATTCAGAACGATGTCATTTTGAAAGGGAAATATAGCGAAAATGACCGAAAATCAAGGTGTTATATTTCGTGGAATCCAAATTAAATGATTGGGAACGAATTTCAAGTATGCCTGACAATATAATTTTGAAATCTTTGAAGGAATGAGGGGTGAGGGAAATCAAACGGAGTGTCACACAATGAGATCATGATACATTTTCATATTAGATCGTTTTATATCCGGTAGCCATTTTCAGCGACACATTTCCTCACGTAGCTGGCGCTCTTACTTTTTAACGCCTTCAAGACATCAATCTATTCCACACAGCACTCCATCGAGAAACTGTTATTCAATTGCGTTTGTAAAGCCGTTCAATTGGTGCGGAATTGTAATTCTTTGTTTCCTTAACCGATTGTCTTCTTGAACCTGATGGTTACTGTATTAAGCCTTAAAGAATAAGATAATCCGGAAGTCAACAGGTTAATTTTGTTTTTATAGACATGAGACAATGCGAATGCAAGACCTCATATTATTTCATGGAAGTGGCTCTATAGTTTCAAAACCGAAGTGTCGTTGAACTTTAAAAAAAAGAAAATTTATTTTAAATGATATATCTATTTGGATGTTCTGTGGATATTTAGGCCTCTTATCAATGACTACATGATTTTACTCTGTAAAGGGGTGATTGAGACAGCATCCAATGATGTTTCTTTGTTTTCCTTACTTCGTTTGTTTATGTCTCCAGTTTTGTTCAAAGTGCAACAGTACCAGCACTAGATAAGTGCTTTAAAATATCGTCTCATTTGCTTTGTGCACTTCACGCAAAGTCAATGATTGACATGGATTCATAACGGTTATTTTTTTTAACATCTAAAGACTGGCTGAGCTGGTTAGATGCACAGGGGCAGGCGCCTGCCACCCACCCATCCCCCTCCCGGGACGAAAGTGTGTTTTAAAGCCCACTCGCTGTTCCATCTAAAATAGTAGTGTGTTTGGTTGGATGGGGTTATTTGTTTTAAGTTACAACTGATTTCATTTTTGTTTTCATCAATCGTACAATCTATGCAATGAAAATGTTTTGAATTCATGTCAAGGAAAAACAACTGTATTTTATTTCTAAGATTGATTTGTATTGTTTGGAATCAATAACTATTGACAAAAAATATATATGTATAGGTGTGTGATGTTGTTGCTTGACAGAGTTCGCCTTTAAATTGAAATAATCTCCTCTTTTGTTTACAGGGTGGCCTGGGAATTTTTTAGAAAAAAGACATGCCCCCAGTGGCAAATAATCTTAAATCTACCATGAGGCCGTACAAAATGTGTAGGCCTATACCTTATACCTCAAACCTATGTTCCTAATGATCCGTCTTTCTCTTTCTGTCTCCCTTTCCCTTTTCTCTCTTCCCTCAGTCTCTTTTTTTCTCTCTCTTTCTGTTGTCCTTTTTTCTTTCGTACTCACTCTCTTCCTCCCTCCCGCCCTCTCTCTCTCTCTTTGTGTCTTCTTTCTTTCTTTCTGCCATTCTCCCCATCTCTCTCATACATTCTCTTGTTTTCTTTCACACAGTCTGCCATTCTCCCACCCCCCCCCCATCTCTCTCTCTCTCTCCCTCTCTCCCTCTCTCCCTCTCTCCCTTCCCTTTATTCTCCCTTCTCCCTCTATTCTTCTCTCTCTAGCATATTCATGAATAATACCGATGATTAATTTCTCCAAAAAAAAATGAATTTAATTGAATGTACTTCTTCTGCAACATGCGAATGAAATTAAATTTCAGCGATACAACATATACAAAATATGACAATTTTTTGAACGTGTAAACAATATAATATTAACAGAAATGTAGAAAATTACAGCAACAAATATTTAATGTAACTGATAACACACTACCAAGAATTATTCATTCAGAAATC
>JAVYIG010011771.1:0-58252 GCA_035222895.1 Strongylocentrotus droebachiensis | reverse complement strand
GGTTAGCCGTTGTGATAATTTTTTTTTTTTTTTTTTTTTTTTTTTTTATAATAAAAAACAAAAAATAAAAAAAAAGGGGGGGGGGGGTTTTAGGATTTTTTTAGGGGGGTTTACATACATTAAAGTACCAAAGGGGGGGGGGGGGTTTGAACCCCCAAAACCCCCCCCCCCCCCTGCGTACGCCCCACACGATCCTGTGTCCGGACAGGTTGGTTTAATATCTCGATAGATCATTCCAGAAAGTAAATATAATTTTTCTGGATACAAGCTTTAAGAAATCATTATGCTGACTAACTTATACAATAACAAATATTCACATTAATAAGTGCAATCTTCTTTGCAAAATCTAACAGCTTTAGTTTAAATTCTTCGGATTCATCCCCCTCCTAACACCGCCTTTGTCCGGATAGGTTGGTTATCCGGACGGTAATTGACGTCAGGCAGTTATTCTGAGAAGTTTACATGCAATATTTCATGAATCTCTTAAAACTTATGGAGTTGTATATGGAGATAGTTGTTGCCTCTGTAAGCAGCTTTGAGTATTTGTCACACCTAATATATGTTATTTCCGATGCCACACAGCAACTGATAATCAAGTAAACTAAGCGCAGACATTTGAATATAGGTATTTAGTTCTATATTAATACATATATTATAAACTGTTATTCCCTCTGTCAGCAGCTTTAAACATTTGTCACACCTGATATATATTTTCAATGCCAAACAACAACTGATAACCATGTAAAAATAAGCGCAGAAATCTCGAAAAAAAGGTGTACAGTTTTTTAGTAATGCGTATAACATTTAATTATTTCCCCTCAGGAACAACACTGGGAACAACCCCTGGCACAACACCCGGAACAACTCCGGGAACCACACCAGGTACTACACCAGGCACAACACCAGGTTAGGTCAATTTTGTTTGTGGTTTCAAGTTAGACACACTATGGTACTTCCAAGGATTTGTGTTCTCTGAATTTCATGTGAACATAAACCGTTATTGCCTCTGTCAGCAACTTTGAACATTTGTCACACGTGATATATGTCATTTCCAATGCCAAATAGCAACTGATTACCATGTCAAATTAAGCGCAAAAATCTTGAATAAAGGTGTACAGTTCTTTAGTAATGCGTATAACATTTAATTATTTCCCCTCACGAACAACACTGGGAACAACCCCTGGCACAACACCTGGAACAAATCCGGGAACCACACCAGGTACTACACCAGGCCCAACACCAGGTTAGGTCAAGTTTTGTTTGGGGTTTAAGGCTAGACACATTATGGTACTTTCAAGGATAAAGGTTCTCTGTATGTCGTGGGGTTATGAAACGTTATTGCCTCCGTCAGCAACTTTGAACATTTGTCAAACGTGATATATGTCATTTCCAAAGCCAAATAGCAACTGATAACCATGTCAAATTAGGCGCAGAAGTCTTGAATAAAGGTGTATAGTTCTTAAGTAATGCGTATAACATTTATTTTTTCCCTCAGGAACAACACTGGAAACAACCCCCGGAACGACTCCTGTAACAACGCCAGCTACAACATCTGGAACAACCCCTGGAACGACGCCTGTAACAACGCCAGCTACAACATCTGGAACAACCCCTGGAACAACTCCTGTAACAACGCCAGCTACAACATCTGGAACAACCCTTGGAACGACACCTGTAACAACGCCAGCTTCAACATTCGAAACAACCCCTAGTACGACGACTGTAACAACGCCAACTACAACATCTGGAACAACCCCTGGAACAACTCCTGTAACAACGCCAGCTACAACATCTGGAACAACCCCTGGAACACCGCCTGTAACAACGCCAGGAACAACATCCGGAACAACCCCCGGAACGACTCCTGTAACAACGCCAGCTACAACATCTGGAACAACCCCTGGAACGACGCCTGTAACAACGCCAGCTACAACATCTGGAACAACCCCTGGAACAACTCCTGTAACAACGCCAGCTACAACATCTGGAACAACCCCTGGAACGACGCCTGTAACAACGCCAGCTACAACATCTGGAACAACCCTTGGAACGACACCTGTAACAACGCCAGCTTCAACATTCGAAACAACCCCTAGTACGACGACTGTAACAACGCCAGCTTCAACATTCGAAACAACCCCTAGTACGACGACTGTAACAACGCCAACTACAACATCTGGAACAACCCCTGGAACAACTCCTGTAACAACGCCAGCTACAACATCTGGAACAACCCCTGGAACGACGCCTGTAACAACGCCAGCTACAACATCTGGAACAACCCCTGGAACGACACCTGTAACAACGCCAGCTACAACATCTGGAACAACCCCTGGAAAGACGCCTGTAACAACGCCATCTACAACATCTGGACCAACCCCTGGAACAACTCCTGTAACAACGCCAGCTACAACATCTGGAACAACCCCTGGTACGACGACTGTAACAACGCCAGCATCAACATCCGAAACAACCCCTAGTACGACGACTGTTACAACGCCAACTACAACATCTGGAACAACCCCTCGAACAACTCCTGTAACAACGCCAGCTACGACATCTGGAACAACCCCTGGAACGACGCCTGTAACAACGCCAGCTACAACATCTGGAACAACCCCTGGAACGACGCCTGTAACAACGCCAGCTTCAACATCCGAAACAACCCCTAGTACGACGACTGTAACAACGCCACCTACAACATCTGGAACAACCCCTGGAACAACTCCTGTAACAACTCCTGGAACAACGCCAGCTACAACATTTGGAACAACCCCTGGAACGACGCCTGTAACAACGCCAGCTTCAACATCCGAAACAACCCCTAGTACGACGACTGTAACAACGTCAGCTACAACTACTGGAACAACCCCTGGAACAACTCCTGTAACAACGCCAGCTACAACATCTGGAACAACCCCTGGAACGACGCCTGTAACAACGCCAGCTTCAACATCCGGAACAACCCCTGGAACGACGCCTGTAACAACGCCAGCTACAACATCTGGAACAACCCGTGGAACTACATCAGACACAACACCAGGTTAGGTCAAGTTTTGTTTGGGGTTTAAAGCTAGACATATTATGGTACTTTCAAGGATAAAGGTTCTCTGTATGTCGTGTGGTTATAATTATGTCAATTAAATGTTGTATCACTCTTTTGCTGAAAAGAAGATCCGAATTTGATTTCACAAAAAAATATATGATTCAATTTTGCCAATTTAATACATACTTCAAGATAAGTCGATTGTAGCGATTAGTAATAGAAGGCGCACGCATGGAGTTCGCTGAATTTAGCAAACTCCCTGCACTTTAAGTATAACATTGGCAATGCAAACCAAAAAATCTTGTACAGCGCACGTCTTTGTATTTCAGCAGGAAGCCGGCATCGCAAAATTTCGTAAGAGGTCAGCGTTTTAATAATGTAAATCGCACATTTGTTGTGAAATTCTTGAACCATTTCAAAGTGCTTTGTAAAAGAGAGAAGAGTCCACCGTTGAACTCCACTACCAGTGATCGGGAAGGGTCGATGACGAAGGCATTTTGTTATAACCTGCCTCTTTATTTCATGCAGGGGTATGTGGCACTATGGGTGCAAATAAAGGGTACGTGATATCGATTTCATTTTCACCTAGCCCTTAACTAATGCTATATTCACATTACCCAAAAGTAGCCTGTTCGGCAGCCGAGCGGCGAGTTTTGAGCCAATTTTGCCCGGCCACCGAGCGGCGGCCGCCCAGGCACCGCTTGTTTTTAAGGCATCGCTCGGTCGCTGCTTAAGTTTAAGCGCGTAGTTAAAATTCGGGCGGCGCCTGCTTACTTTCACTCGCCGCCCAGACTACGCTCGGTGACCGAGCGTTCACCGTCGAGCGATTTCGGTAAAAAATCCGAAGCAGCTAGGTCAAAGGCTGTCGAGCAGTCGCCGCTGGGAGATCAGTCGGTCAATGGGCGGCGAGTCCATAATCGGTCGGCAGCGAACGGTCGGGCAACGAGCGTATTTTGGAGCCCCGCCGATCACTGGCCGGCCGCCGAGCAATATCTTTAAAATCAGCCGGCAGCCGGTGGGCGACTGCTCGGGAATCGGTGGGTCACCGGTCGGTCACTCCGCGATTTCGCCCAATTTTGACCTAAAATCGACCAGCGACCGAAGGGAAATCGACAGGGCACCGCCCAGGCATCACTGGGGCTCTACAGCCTGCTAGACTTTACAAAGAATCGATGGGCGATGCCTAAATTCCAGCGGCGACCGAGCAGGCTACTAATCGGTCGGTCGCCGCTCTGATTTGTGACCAGAGCTTAAAGTCTTAAGAAACTATTAATGAGTAAAGTCATGCTCGATGCATTTAATGATAATTGAAAAGTGACAATGGAGGTCGAATTGGGATTGGGTGTCTGAGATAGGCACGTTTATGCGGCACTTGATGGCGCTTTGCGCGTACAGAAATCTGAATGATCTTCTTACGTTGAGTCGGCACTAAACAAGCAAGAATATATTTTTTTAAATAATGATATCAAGTCTTACCCCTAACCTTCCTATGTCGATTGTCTCTCTCTCTCTCTCTAAGTGCCATATCGTTTGACTTTGGCGATCATGCTGTTCCACAACCCTCGGCTCCTAGCCTTCTGTATTAGTACCACTCCCAGTTCTTTCACTCCTCTCTCTTCCAACAATTTCTGCAGACTGTCCATCCAAAGTATCCTCCTTCTTCCCCTACTCCTTCTTCCCACAATTTTCCCTGTCAAAGCAAGGTTCTCTTGGCCTTCTTTCCGTGTAATGTGACCCATGAACTTCAACTGCCTAATCAACATCTCACGTATCATTTTCCTTTGCACTCCAGCTCGTGTAAGAACTTCCTCATTACTAACTTTGTCAGTCCAGGGGATTTTCATCATTCTTCTTAGAAACCACATTTCGCAACTTTCCAAACGCTTTTTAGTATCAGAGGCTAAAGTTCATGTTTCACTGCCATACATAAGTACTGGGTACTGGGCACTATGTTGATTGTAAGTTTTAAAAAAACATGCAAGTGCAAGAAGAGAAAAATCGGGTCAATTATCTATAAAACTCTCGAAATATTAGCCTGCACCATCATCATCACCGTCATCATCTTTATCATTTCTGTCATCGCTCTGTTATAATCATCATCATCAGTATCATTATTATCATCACCATATAAAACCCTAAAATGAGATTGTTATTGATTTACATTTCGTTTAACAGTTTGTGGAGCTGACCAGTATCCGTGTTTCTTTGATGATACTGCATGTTTCAATGCAAGCGATGTATGTGATGGAAAATATGACTGTCCTAGTGGTGTAGACGAATACAACTGTACAGGTACGATTCCTCTTTACCTTTATATTCCTTTCATTTTCCTCTTCATTAATCTTTTCATTTTATATGTATATTTTTTTTGAATTATTTTATCCATATACTTATTTATTCATTTTCTTTCTCATTTTTATGACATTTATTCATTCATCAATTTGTTTATTCAATGACATGTATATATTTCATTTTTACTTGATATCGTTGTTATAAATGTTATTAAATTGGCAATACAGACTGGAATTTATCACTATTGTCATTGCCAATTGGAAAAACTTAGCTTTTTCGTATTTTCCATATCCGTTGGTTTAGTCAATATACATAATAATCTGTCTTATATTTTTCCAAGTGAAAAATAAATTACTGGTGCCAATGTGAGAAACAAAAAACGTCAAATTCTCAACTACTATGGCTTATTTAAATTTATTTGCCACCCCTCAATTAATTACTTTCACTGGCAAGCCTGTTTTATTCACTTTTCTACTCTATCCTTAGGATGTTTTGCTTGTAGTAATACCTCGACATGTCTGAGTGACCTGCAAGTCTGTAACTTCTATAATGATTGTCCAGGAGGAGAAGATGAAGCAGAGGGTCTCTGCAACCACTCGCGATTTATCAGTAAGTTTATAACTATTATAGGAGGAGGAGACAAAGTTTAATGTCTCTGTAAACACGCTAGTTAATATTGTGCTAAAATATAAATCTGGCCTTTGGTTTAAATTCATATTGTAACAAGGAGGATACACCGTAAATGTTTTCATTGAATTAAACATGACTTTAGACCGAGCATCAGGTTAAAAGAAATTAGAAGAATTCCAACCACAGAGTTTATCATTCATACTTGTAGGTCTATGATTATTTTTATGATCGTACATGATGGAAAGATGAAGCTATTTGGCGGTGTAAAAACTCTGGCTTAATTTCTCAAAAGGGGTTTAAATGCAGCACTTTGTCGAAATTATGTTTAAATATCGGTTAAATAGTATATTAATGGTTTATTGCCCTTTAAATGGACCTGACAATAGGAGCCTGCTGCACTTATGGATATTTAAATGAAGGCTCGTTCAGATATGCTGTTAAAAATCGGCTTTAAAAGAAATATATACAAAATAATAATAATAATTAGGGGTTTTCATATAATGCTCATGTCTGTCAGATGCGCTCCACAATTATTGCCTCGGCTTTAGCATGGCTTTAATTATGGCGCTCTAGCATCTCAAGGAATTAGTTCCTGCCAGGTACCCATTTATTTTCCTTGGGTAGAGTGCGGCAAATGTAGATTAATGTCTTGCTAAAGACAATAAAGGACATTAGTGCCGTGGCTTAACTCAATCCGCGAACCATGTGATTCACAGTCTGGTGACATATCCATTAGACCACGACACCTAACAGTTTTATGTTTAAATGAATGGAAAATGAACAAGTTCTTTGAGCTCTTTGTCCTAAGTTTTAAAAACATGAAGCGTATTAATTGCAGTTGATATCACTGTAAATATTCAAAAAACACCCCGTTTTTAACAGCCTGCTCATGTCTGAACAAGACTTTATGAAGGATTTTGGCCTCTGTACATGATGATAGTCCACAGTGTAGGACCAGTATTAAGCAAAGCATTCTAAATTAATCCGAGTTTATGCATCTATGCAAGACATAAATATTCCATGTAACATATTTGTTCATACTTGCTCCCTCTCTATTTGCTATACCCTAGAAAATGTTGAGATTAAGACTGGAGAGTGGGAGCTCTTTAGTGAAGGATATGTATCAGAGAGGATTCTTGATGATCGTGATACACCAGCTAGTAACATCTATGATTTTATTCATTATGGCTTCAAATCAGACAATGGAACCTCGCTGTATATGGAGATACAGGTTACCCTTTATTCTTATAACCCAAACCCAAGTAACTAAAACGTTAAACCTACCCCTAACCCTCGCCCTGATCATCATCGCCCTTACTCTCACCTTCACCCTCGTCCCCACTCTTGCCTTCACTCTCACCCCAACAATCACCCCACCCTAACCTTCAACTTCACCCTCACTCTAACCCTAGCCCTCATATTTACCCTAACCCTAATGCTCACCCTCACTGTCATCCTCACCCTCACCATAACCCTAACCCTTACCCTCCCTTCACCCTCACCCATCCCCTTCGCCCTTTCCTCACTCTAACCCTTATCCTCACCCTAACCCTCAAACCCCCTTACCATCACCCTCACCACGACACCCCCCTAACCATCACCCTCATCATGACCCTCAACCTCACCCTAACCATCACCCTCACCACGACACTCCCCCTAACCATCACCCTCATCATGACCCTCAACCTCACCCTAACTATCACCCTCACCACGACACTCCCCCTAACCATCACCCTCACCACGACACTCCCCTTAACCATCACCCTCATCATGACCCTCAACCTCACCCTAACCATCACCCTCAACCTCACCCTAACCATCACCCTCAACCTCACCCTAACCATCACCCTCACCACGACACTCCCCCTAACCATCACCCTCATCATGACCCTCAACCTCACCGTAACCATCACCCTCACCACGACACTCCCCCTAACCATCACCCTCACTACGACACTCACCCTCCCCTAACCCTCACTTCACCCTCCCCTAACCCTAACACCAATCCTACCCTAACCATCATCCTCATCCTAACCCTCACGCTCCCCCTAACCCTCACCCCTCCTGCATCTTACCTTCACACCAACCCTCCCCCTCACCATCACCCTCAAACCCTTCCCCTCCCCTAACCCTCACACTAACATTCGATCTCACCTTCATGCTAACATTCGATCTCACCTTCATGCTAACATTCGATCTCACCTTCATGCTAACACTCACCCAACCCTAACCCTCACCCTTACCCTCACCCTTACCCTCACCCTTACCCTCACCCTCACCCTTCCCCTCCCCCTAACCCTGACTCTAACATTCGATCTCACCTTCATGCTAACACTCACCCAACCCTAACCCTAACCCTCACCCTAACCCTAACCCTAACCCTCACCCTCACCCTCACCCTCACCCTCACCCTAACCCTCACCCTTACCCTTACCCTAACCCTCACCCTAACCCTAACCATCACCCTTACTCTCACCCTTACCCCTACCCTTACCTTCACTCTAACCCTCACTCTCTATATCGAGATACAGATTACTCTTTACTCGTTAAACTGAAGAAAAAAACTAAAAACCTTTTGAACAAATGCAAAATAAAACATAACACCGTCAAGTGACTCTAAAAATGTCCCAAGGGGATTATGCTTCTTTTAAGTTTTTATAAAAATTACCCTTATGATACTGAAAATTCCTCATATATTCAATTTTATGAATGCAAATTATTGTAAAATGTATTTTGTTGTATTTGATTTGGGTCCTTTACGTTTCTGTTTCTCAATCGTTTACTATTGTTTCACACTTCATTTGCTCCATTCGGCTCTCCGCATGGTCGCTCGTTAACTTTTTTTCGTGGTCGTGATCCTATCATGAAATTATTAGTATTGTCATATCTGCATTGCTTTTATCAATTTTTTCTTTATTATTATTATATTTATATTACTATTGTCACGATTATTATTACATTGAATCTCGAATGCAGAATTTGACAGTGTCTCTGTCTGGCCTTCTTGTACCCCTGGTTCGTGTCTACGCTGGATCTGGAGCCGACCCGACAGACCTTGATGCAAACCGAGGACACGTAGATGGATATGGGAATGCAGTAAGCATCAGTGACTCCCCGAACTTCTCCCTTACCAATAACACAGGCTTTCTTCTAATTGCGATTCCAAAATCTGTCGTTGGCATCTTCAATATGGAATTCAGAGTCACAGCTATCGGTAAGAAGCATAAGTCTGAATCAAGTGATGGGTTATACGCAGCTATGTCGAGCACTTAAGGCATAGTACATGTACAGGTATTGAGGGTTATATCAATTCATAATCTCTCCAGGCAGAAGATTTTGTTTTCTTGACATAGGTCATATTATTCATTCGTATTCATTTAAACGGAGATTTTCCTCAGTTTCCATGTGCGCTAGGTCATAATTCATTTACACCAGACATGGTGGAAATTAAATTAATGGGTATACAAGTCTTGATCACAGCAAATCCGTAGTCCAATCATGAAATGACCCTCCCTCCCCAGTCTCTTGGAGAGACTTCAGTTTAAGGGAAATAAATGATATTGACTTTTCGATATTGGGGACCGTTGGAAAATGGAGAGTATTACATGAAGCATGGACCTAGTAGGTCCATGCATGAAACCTGTTGGTTATAGAACTGAACGTTAATTCTGGTGATTGACAACACCTGTTATTGCGCCAATACGCGAATGGTGTCGAATTCCCCACGAGAGCTCACTACAATGCCTCATTAAGGCACAGGTGTCTACTACAGCTAGATGTCTCCTGAATGTCCTTTCCTTTTGACATATATGATTTATGTAATACATGATGTGAGCTATTTCTAAAAGGACTGTTAATGACTCTTCTGTAGAAGAGAACCAGTTCGTAAAATAACTGAAGTTCAAATTGTTCATTGAGTTTTCTTTCGGACTAGTTCTGAAAAAAATACTGCAAGAATATTTGTTCGCAGTTTTTGACATAATACCGTATTCGTCGTCAGGAGTGTCTTAAATGTTCCAAATGTCATGCGAAACTTTATTTATTTAAATATGGCCAAAGAGTTCCTTTCAGAAATATCCTAAAAGAAAACGACTATATCAACTTCAGTTTTTTTCCCCACTGGCTCTTACCCAAAACAAGAACTAACCGCCCTTTTGAGGACTAACCAACATGGTGTGATATAGAAACTTATACATGATCTTATCATCATGAAAATGTACAAAGAACACCTTCTTGCCTTTTGCAGAATGTGTGAGCCCCGAAGTGGCATGTAATGGCTCCCCTCACTGCTATGACTGGTTGGATGATAGATGTGATGGAGAAATCCAATGTCGGGATAGCCAGGAAGATGAGTATTGGTGTGATGGTAAGATGTAGTTGAGTGAGTAAAACATTTGACTTTAGATGCAAATGTCATGGAGTCAAGCCCTGGCACTGCAGCAGTTGATGGCATATGGCTATGGCTTACAACGTACAAGATGTTTGATTGTTTTAAGGGGATATCCGAATATGCTGCCCACAATTTTTCTGTGGAAGATGGCAACATTGTTAGGTTGTATGTTGTTTCACTCCTCTGTTAAAGGTAAAGACCAGTATTGGAAACGCCCCAATTTCAAAAAATGAAATGGAAGCTCTTATTACCAATCATGTGAAAGAATATGTTTTGACTAATACATGATGATACAAATTTTGCCGGGAAACCGCCTACTAATTGATATATTTGGTAAATTAGTTTATCTAGTATGGTCTGTGAGAGATAGTCCCATATACATCTTTCTGTGTACAGTGCTTGTAACTTTACGAAAACTGGGCCAAATTTCTTATCATTTTGATGATACCAGAACCTTGCAGTACACACCAATACTTATATGCTAGATGATCAACCTTTTCTGATCGATTCCACAACGTTTCTTTCACAATGCAATCGCATGACCATAACTGGTCTTTACCTTTAAAGTGATTGTAGCTTGCTTAATTTTTTTATGTTGGAACTCTCTTATTTTCAAAATTGCACTCTAAGGTTGAAGATTTCAATATTCATCTGTTAAATGTTGTAACATTTTTGTTAAAGATGGCAACGCTCTTGTGTTTAATGTAAAAACACTCCTATTTTCTAGTTGGTGGTTAGTTTGCAACTACATAGAATGAAACAAAATTATCAAAGTCAGGGTTTTTATAAATTGACTACCAAAACAATTGTAATTCATTGCAACATACTGTACTTTATGTTTGAGCATGAATGCACTAGTGACTCATAGATAAACTGGCATTAACTGCATAAGTACATTGTATATGATCGTTCTTAAAAACGTTATTCCAGCAGCCCAATGCAGAAAAATTATAAAAATCGGGTTATTATATATTAAATACCGAAACAATTGCATTTCATTGCAAAATATATGTACTTTATGACAATTAGTAAAACTGGCATCAAAGCTTTAAGTGCATTGTATGTGACTTTCTTTTTTCCTTCCTTTTACCAGCAAAATGCTTTGAATGTGAATCTCTCTATGAATGTGTTTATGATCCGGATTGGATTTGCGATGGATACGATCATTGCTATAACGGAGAGGATGAAAAAAACTGCACAGGTAAGATTGAAGTGGTTTATTGTCAAAAATATAATTATAACAATTAAATGTTGTATCACTCTTTTGCTGAAAAGAAGATCCGAATTCGATTTCACAAAAAACATATATATACGCATGGAGTTCGCTGAATTTAGCATACTCCCTGCACGAGCCCCTTTTTAATCTCATCGCTATTATCTTTAAGTATAACATTGGCAATGCAGACAAAAAATTCTTGTACAGCGCATGTCTTTGCATTTCAGCAGGAAGCCGGCATCGCAAAATCTCGTAAGAGGTCAGCGTTTTAATAATGCAAATCGCACACTTAACTTGTTATCATCAGGAACAAATGGAAAGTAAACAAATTTCTAGCACTTCGATATCAAAATCCCACATTTTTTGTGAAATTCTTGAACCATTTCAAAGTGCTTTGTAAAAGAAAGAAGAGTCCACCGTTAAACTCCTCTGCCAGTGTGCAATATTCGTCGGGTACGGGATCGGGAAGGGGCGATTAAGAAGGCATTTTGTTATAACCTGCCTCTTCACTTCATGCAGGAGTATATGGCACTATGGGTGCAAATAGAGGGTACGTGATATCGATTTCATTTACACCTAGCCCTTAACTTAAGTCTTAAGAAACTATTAATGAGTAAAGTCATGCTCGATGCATTTAATGATAATTGAGAAGTGACAATGGAGGTCGAACCGGGTTTGGGTGTCTGAGATAGGCACGTTTATGCGGCACTTGATGGCGCTTTGCGCGTACAGAAATCTGAATGACCTTCTTACGTTGAGTCGGCACTAAACAAGCCCACATCTTGGATATGGCAAGGTGGAAGAATATATTTTTTTAAATCAGGCGTGGATCTACGGGGGGGGTTTAGGGGGTTTAAACCCCCCCCCCCCCCCCTTGGGCGGCCCAAAAAAAAAAAAAAAAAAAAAAAAGGAAAAAGAAAGAAAAAAGAACGCACGCTGGAGAGAAACCCTTTCAAGTGCAAATATTGTGAGAAGATATTCAACTCATCTGGTAACTTAACCAAACACATGATAACTCTGGATATAACTGTGTATTTAACTGTTACTTGATTTAAAAAGACGTTATCATGCACTGCTTTTTATGGTCTCCATTGTGTTAATAGATGCCAGGAAAACATCACTTACGGGGTTCAAATAAACACCCCAAAAAAAATCGGCTCGCCGCATCGCGGCTCGTGGACGATGCTCCGCATCGTCATTATTTTGGTCAAACCCCCCCCCCCTTAGCAAAAAGCTAGATCCGCCCCTGTAAATAATGATATCAAGTCTTATCCCTAACCTTCCTATGTTGATTGTAAGTTTGAAAAAAACATGCGAGTGTAAGAAGAGAAAAATCGGGTCAATTATCTATAAAACTTTCGAAATATTAGCCGGCACCATCATCATCACCATCATCATCTTTATCATTTCTGTCATCGCTCTGTTATAATCATCATCATCAGTATCATTATTATCATCACCATATAAAACCCTAAAATGAGATTGTTATTGTTTTACATTTCGTTTAACAGTTTGTGGAGTTGACGAGTATCCGTGTTTCTTTGATGATACTACATGTTTCAATGCAAGCGATATATGTAATGGAAAATATGACTGTCCTAGTGGTGTAGACGAATACAACTGTACAGGTACGATTCCTCTTTAACTTTATATTCCTTTCATTTTCTTCTTCATTAATCTTTTCATTTTATATGTATAATTTTTTTGAATTATTTATCCATATACTTATTCATTCATTTTCTTTCTCATTTTCATGACATTTATTCATTCATCAATTTATTTATTCAATGACATGTATATATTTCATTTTACTTGATATCGTTGTTATTAATGCTATTGAATTGGCAATACAGACTGGAATTTATAATCACTATTGTCATGTACCAATTGAACAAAAACTTAGCTTTTTTCGTAGTTTCCATATGCGTTGGTTTATGCAATATACATATTGATCTGTCTTACATTTTTCCGATACTGGCATGCCTGTTTTATTCACTTTTCTACTCTATCCTTAGGATGTTTTGCTTGTAGTAATACCTCGACATGTCTGAGTGACCTGCAAGTCTGTAACTTCTATAATGATTGTCCAGGAGGAGAAGATGAAACAGAGGGTCTCTGCAACCACTCTCAATTTATCAGTAAGTTTCTAACTATTACAGGAGGGGGAGACAAAGTTTAGTGTCTCTGTAAACACGCTAGTTAATATTGTGCTAAAATATAAATCTGGCCTTTGGTTTAAATTCATATTGTAACAAGGAAGATACACCGTAAATGTTTTTATTGTATTAAACATGACTTGAGACCGTGCATCAGGTTAAAAGAGGTCTATGATTATTTTTATGATCGTACATGATGGAAAGATGAAGCTACTTTGCGTTGTAAAAACTCTGGCTTAATTTCTCAAAAGGGGTTTAAATTCAGCACTTTGTCTAAACTATGTTTAAATATCCGTTAAATAGGTGTTACTAATAATATATTAATGTTTTATTGCCCTTTAAATGGACCTGACAATAGGAGCTTGCTGCACTTATGGATATTTAAATAAAGGCTCGTTCAGATATTCTGTTAAAAATCGGCTTTAAACAAAAAATAATAATAATAATGACAATAATTAGGGGTTTTCGTATAATGCTCATGTCTGTCAGATTTGACACACCTGGCGCTTCCCAATTATTGCCTCGGCTTTAGCATGGCTTTAATAATGGCGCTCTAGCATTTCAAGGAATTAGTTCCTGCCAGGTACCCATTTACTTTCCTTGGGTGGAGTGCGGCAAAACGTAGATTAATGTCTTGCTAAAGACACTAAAGGACATTAGTGCCGTGGCTTAACTCAATCCGCGAACCATGTGATTCACAGTATGGTTACGTATCCGTTAGACCACGACACCTAAAAGTTGTATGTTTAAATGAATGGAAAATAAACAAGTTCTTTGAGCTCTTTGTCCTTAGTTTTAAAAACATGAAGCGTATTAATTGCAGTTGATATCACTGTAAATATTCAAAAAAACACCCCATTTTTAACAGCCTACTCATGTCTGAACAAGACTTTATGAAGGATTTTGGCCTCTGAAGATGATGATAGTCCACAGTCTAGAACCCGTATTAGCAAAGCATTCTAAATTAGTCCAAGTTTATGCATGTATGCGTGACATAAATATTCCATGTAACATATTTTCTCATACTTTCTCTCTGTCTATTTGCTATATCCTAGGAAATGTTGAGATTAAGACTGGAGAGTGGGAGCTCTTTAGTGAAGGATATGTATCAGACAGGTTTCTTGATGATCGTGTTACACCAGCTAGTAACATCTATGATTTTATTCATTATGGCTTCAACTCAGATCCTGGAACCTCACTGTATATGGAGATACAGGTTACCCTTTATTCTTAAAACCCAAACCCAAGTAACCCAAACCTTAAACCTACCCCTAACCCTCGCCCTGATCATCATCGCCCTTACTCTCAACTTCATCCTCGTCCCCACTCTTCACTCTCACCCCTACAATCACCCCACCCTCACTGTCATCCTCACCCTCATCATAACCATAACCCTCATCCTTCCCCAACCCTCACCCTCTCCCTCCCTCGCGCTTCCCTCACTCTAACCCATACTCTCACCCTAACCCTCAACCTCACCCTAATCATCACCCTCACCATGACCCTCCCCCTAACCATCACCCTCATCATTACCCTCACCCTCCCGTTACCCTAACTTCACCCTCCCCCTTACCCTCACACCAACCCTCCCCCTAACAATCACCCTCAAACCCTTCCCCTCCCCTAACCCTCACACTAACATTCGATCTCATCTTCATGCTAACACTCACCCAACCCTAACCCTAACCCTCACCCTAACCCTCACCCTTACCCTCACCCTTAACCTCACCCTCACCCTCACCCTCCCCTTACCCTAACTTCACCCTCCCCCTAACCCTCACACCAACCCTCCCCCTAGCCATCACCCTCAAACCCTTCCCCTCCCCTAACCCTCACACTAAGATTCGATCTCATCTTCATGCTAACACTCACACAGCCCTAACCCTCACCCTAACCCTAACCCTCACCCTTACCCTCACCCTTACCCTCACCCTTAACCTCACCCTCACCCTCACCTCACCCTAACCCTAACCCTCACCTCACCCTAACCCTAAACCTCACCCTCACCCTCACCCTCATCCTCACCCTCACCCTCAACCTCATCCTTACCCTTACCCTCACCCTCACCCTCACCTCAACCTAACCATGACCCTCACCCTTACCCTCATCCTTACCCTCACTCTTACCCCACCCTTACCCTCACCCTCACCCAACCCTTACCCTAACCCTCACCCTAACCCTCACCCTCACCCTCACCCTCACCTCACCCTAAGCCTAACCCTCACCCTTACCCTAACCCTCACCCTAACCCTCACCCTCACCTCACCCTAAGCCTAACCCTCACCCTTACCCTCACCCTCACCCTCACCCTAACCCTAACCCTCACCCTCACCCTTACCCTCATCCTTACCCTCATCCTTACCTTCACTCTCTATATCGAGATACAGATTACTCTTTACTCGTTAAACTGAAGAAAAAAAAACTAAAAACCTTTTGAACAAATGCAAAATTAAACACAACACCGTCAAGTAACTCTAAAAATGTCCCAAAGGGATTATGCTTCTTTTAAGTTTTTATAAAAATTACCCTTATGATACTGAAAAATCCTCATATATTCAATTTTATGAATGACAATTATTGTAAAATGTATTATGTTGTGTTTGCTTTGGGTCCTTTACGTTTCTGTTTCTCAATCGTTTACTATTGTTTCACACCTCATTTGCTCTCTTCGGCTGTCCGCTTGGTCGCTCTTTAACTTTGTTCGTGGTCGTGATCGTATCATGAAATTATTAGTATTGTCATATCTGCATTGCTTTTATCAATATTTTGTTTATTATTATTATATTAATATTACTATTGTCACGGTTATTATTATATTGAATCTTAAATGCAGAATTTGACAGTGTCTCTGTCTGGCCCTTTTGTACCCCTGGTTCGTGTCTACGCTGGATCCGGAGCCGACCCGACAGACCTTGATGCAACCCGAGGATATGTAGATGGATATGGGAATGCAGCAAGCATCAGTGACTCCATGAACTTCTCCCTTACCAATAACACAGGCTTTCTTCTAATTGCGATTCCAAAATCTGTCGTTGGCATCTTCAATATGGAATTTAGAGTCACAGCTATCGGTAAGAAGCATAAGTCTGAATCAAGTGATGGGTTATACGCAGCTATGTCGAGCACTTAAAGCATAGTACATGTACAGGTATTGAGGGTTATATCAATTCATAATCTCTCCATGCAGAAGATTTTTGTTTCCTTGACGTAGGTCATATTATTCATTCGTATTCATTTAAACAGAGATTCTCCTCAGTTTCCATGTGCGCTAGGTCATAATTCGTTTACACCAGACATGGTGGAAATTAAATTAATGGGTATACAAGTCTTGATCACAGCAAATCCGTAGTCCAATCATGAAATGACCCTCCCTCCCCAGTCTCTTGGAGAGTCTTCAGTTTGAGGGAAATGAATGATATCGACTTATAGAACTGAAGGCTAATCCTTGTTATTGACCTGTTATTGCGCAAATACGCGAATGGTGTCGAATTCCCCATGAGAGCTCACTACAATGCCTCATTAAGGCACAGGTTTCTACTACAGCTAGATGTCTCCTGAATGTCCTTTCCTTTTGACATATATGATATATGTAATACATGATGTGAGCTATTTTTAAAAGGACTATTGATGATTCTTCAGTAGAAGAGAACCAGTTCGTAAAATAACTGAAGTTCAAATTGTTCATTGAGTTTTCTTTCGGACTCGTTCTGACAAAAATACTGGAAGAATATTTGTTGGCAGTTTTTGACATAATACTGTATTCGTCGTCAGGAGTGTCTTAATGTTCCTAATGTCAGGCAAAACTGTTTTTTATTTAGATATGGCCAAAGAGTTCCTTTCAGAAATATCCTAAAAGAAAACGACTATATCAACTTCAGTTCTTTTCCCAACTGGCTCTTATCCACAAAAGGACCAACAGGGTGTTATGTAAAAACTTATACATGATTTGTCTCATCAAGAAAATGTCAAAGAACACCTTCTTTCCTTTCGCAGAATGTGTGAGCCCCGAAGTGGCATGTAATGGCTCCCCTCACTGCTATGACTGGTTGGATGATAGATGTGATGGAGAAATCCAATGTCGGGATAGCCAGGAAGATGAGTATTGGTGTGATGGTAAGATGTAGTTGAGTGAGTAAAACATTTGATTTTAGATGCAAATGTCATGGAGTCAAACACTGGCACTGGAGCAGTTAATGGCCTATGGCTATAGCTTACAACGTACAAGATGTTTGATTGTTTTAAGGGGATATCAGAATATGCTGCCCACAATTTTTCTGTGGAAGATGGCAACATGTTTAGGTTGTATGTTGCTTCACTTCTCTGTTAAAGTGATTGTAGCTTGCTTAATTTTTTATGTTGGAACTCTCTTATTTTCAATGCTGCAACATGCACTCTTAGGTCGAAGATTGCAATATTCATCCGTTAAATGTTGTAACATTTCTGTTAAAGATGGCAACACTCTCGTGTTTAATGTAAAAACACTCCTATTTTCTAGTTGGTGGTTAGTTTGCAACTACATAGAATGAAACAAAATTATAAAAGTCAGGGTTTTTATAAATTGACTACCAAAACAATTGTAATTCATTGCAACATACTGTACTTCATGTTTTTGCATGAATGCACTAGTGACTAATAGATAAACTGGCATTAACTGCATAAGTACATTGTATGTGATCTTTCTTAAAAACTTTTTTTCCAGCAGCCCCCAGCAAACTCCTGATGCTTTAAATGTGCATCTGACTATAAATGTGTTAATGAGCCGGTCTACAAAGAATGCAGAAAAATTATAAAAATCGGGTTTTTATATATTAAATACCGAAACAATTGCAATTCATTGCAAAATATGTGTACTTAATGACAATTAGTAAAACTGGCATCAAAGCTTTAATTGCATTGTATGTGACTTTCTTTTTTCCTCCCTTTTCCAGCAAACTGCTTTGAATGTGAATCTCCCTATGAATGTGTTTATGATCCGGATTGGGTTTGCGATGGAAACGATCATTGCTATAACGGAGAGGATGAAATAAACTGCACAGGTAAGATTGAAGTGGTTTATTGTCAACAATATAATGATGGCAATTAAATGTTGTATCACTCTTTTGCTGAAAAGAAGATCCGAATTTGATTTCACAAAAAACATATATGATTCAATTTTGCCAATTTAATACATACCTCAAGATAAATCGATTATAGCGATTAGTACTAAAAGGCGCACGCATGGAGTTCGCTGTATTTAGCAAACTCCCTGCACGAGCCCCTTTTTAAACTAATCGCTATTATCTTTAAGTATAACATTGGCAATGCAAAGAAACACAGTGGCGGATCCAGGGGGGGGGGCACAGTGGACACGTGCCCCCCCCCCCCCTGGCCAAACAAATTATGTTAAAATCGGCCCTAAATGGACTTAAAAACAGGGGCGTGCCCCCCCTCCCCCCTCCCCCGGCCCAAAAATAAATTATTAAAAATTATATATTAAAAAAACAATGGCTGACCTCAAAAAGTTACCTTACCCCCCCCCCCCCCAACGGAGCAAAATGTCAAATTTAAAAATGTGTCCTCTTACCCCCCCCCCCCCCCCCCCCCCGCTTATTCAGCCGCTGGCTGAGTCGTTGCGATTTGTTTGTGGGACTAAAAAATATATATATATATGTGTCGCCCCCCGTTCCCCCCTGCCCCCCCCCCCCCCCCCCGGCAAGAAATTCCTGGATCCTCCCCTGAAACAATTCTTGTACAGCGCATGTCTTTGCATTTCAGCAGGAAGCCGGCATCGCAAAATCTCGTAAGAGGTCAGCGTTTTAATAATGTAAATCGCACACTTAACTTATTATCATCGGGAACAAATGGAAGATAAACAAATTTCTAACACTTCGATATCAAAATCCCTTTTTTTGTTGAAGTTCTTGGACCATTTCAAAGTGCTTTGTAAAAGAAAGAAGAGTCCACCGTTAAACTCCTTTGCCAGTGTGCAATATTCGTCGGGTACGGGATCGGGAAGGGGGGATTACGAAGGCATTTAAAAAAAAAACGTATATGGCACTATGGGTGCAAATAAAGGGTACGTGATATCGATTTCATTTTCACCTAGCCCTTAACTTAAGTCTTAAGAAACTATTAATGAGTAAAGTCATGCTCGATGCATGAAATGATAATTGAGAAATGACAATGGAGGTCGAACCAGGATTGGGTGTCTGAGATAGGCACGTTTATGCGGCACTCAATAGCGCCTCGCGCGTACAGAAAATCTGAATGGTCCGCTTACGTTGAGTCGGTACTAAACAAGCCCACATCTTGGATATTGCACGGTGGAAGAATATATCTTTTTAAATGACGTTATCCGGTCTTATCCCTAACCATCCTATGTTGATTGTAAGTTTAAGAAAAACATGCGAGTGTAAGAAGAGAATATCGGGTCCATTATCTATAGAACTTTCGAAATATTAGCCTGCACCATCATCATCACCATCATCATCACCATCATCATCACCATCATCATCTTTATCATTTCTTGAAAGTGCCGGATAAATAATACAATAATACAATACAATACAATTCTGTCATCGCTCTGTAATATAATCATCATCATCAGTATCATTATTATCATCACCATATAAAACCCTAAAATGAGATTGCTATTGTTTTACATTTCATTTAACAGTTTGTGGAGTTGACCAGAATCCGTGTTTCTTTGATGATACTACATGTTTCAATGCAAGCGATGTATGTGATGGAATATATGACTGCCCTAGTGGTGTAGACGAATACAACTGTACAGGTACGATTCCTCTTTACCTTTATATTCCTTTCATTTTCCTCTTCATTAATCTTTTCATTTTATATGTATATTTTTGTTTTAATTATTTATCCATATACTTATTTAGTCATTTTCTTTCTCATTTTTATGACATTTATTCATTCATCAATGCAATGCATGTATATATTTAATTTTACTTGATGTCGTTGTTATTAATGTTATTAATACAGACTGGAAGTTATCTCTATTTTCATTGCCAATTGGAAAAAATTAGCTTTTTCGTATTTTCCATATCCGTTGGGTCAGTCAATATACATATTGATCTGTCTTACATTTTTCCGAGTGAAAAAATAAATTACTGGTGCCAATGTGAGGAACAAAAACAAAACTACTATGGCTTATTTGAATTTATTTGCCACCCTTAATTAATTACTTTCACTGGCATGCCTGTTTTATTCACTTTTCTACTCTATCCTTAGGATGTTTTGCTTGTAGTAATACCTCGACATGTCTGAGTGACCTGCAAGTCTGTAACTTCTATAATGATTGTCCAGGAGGAGAAGATGAAACAGAGGGTCTCTGCAACCACTCTCAATTTATGGGTAAGTTTTTAACTATTATAGGAGGGGGAGACAGAGTTTAATGTCTCTGTGAACACGCTAGCCTATATTGTGCTAAAATATAAACCTGGCCTTTGGTCTAAATTCATATTTGAACAAGGAAGATATACCATATATATTTCCCTTGTGTTAAACATGAATTTAGACTGATCAAACGGGTTAAAAGAAATTAGAAGAATTCCAACCACAGAGTTTATCAATTATACATGTAGGTCTATGATTTTTTTTTTTGGATCGTACATGATGGAAAGATGAAGCTATTTGTCTTTGTAAAAACTCTGGCTTGATTTCTCAAAAGGGGTTAAAATTCAGCACTTTGTCTAAACCGTGTTTAAATATCCGTTAAATAGGTGTGACTAATAGTATATAAGTGGTTTATTGCCCTTTTAATGGACCTGGCAATAGTAGCTTGCTGCACTAATGGATATTCAAATAAAGGCTTGTTCTGATATGTTAACAAATCGGCATCTTTTCGTTTTTTAATAATAATTATAATGAAAATAATTTGGGTTTTCGTATAGTGCTCTTGTCTGTCAGATTTGACACCCCTGGCGCTCCACAATTATTGCCTCGGCTTTACCATGGCTGTAATTATGGCGCTCTATCATTTCGAGAAATTAGTTCCTGCCAGGTACCCATTTACTTCACTTGGGTGGAGTGTGGCAAATTTAGATTAATGTCTTGCTATTGCAGGCATCAATTTGAAGCCTGGACCCACCTTCCTCAGATATCGCCAAATATCGACGTCGACTCGACGCCGTAGCTTCAGGTCAATACTTTTGTTGTTGTAGTGAAGTGTATTAAATTTTGAAGCTTGTATGCAGGACATAAATAGTAAGTCTTTCAAATAGAAACACAAGTTGGGTCTTCTTGCCACAGATAAATGGTGTCAAATAAATGACTTTCCTGATGCTGTCAATTACCATATAAATTCTGTCGTTTTGTATTATAATTGTTTACGTCTTGCATTTATTTTCATTGTGAATTTTAATGTTTTGTATTTTCCACATTTGTCATTTGTGTTATGGGTCCACCTCCTTCCCTCAAGCCATCGGATTTATCGGGTGCTAATGATCCAGTACACTTCTCAATGTATATATCTTGTATGTGATTTTTTTAATTTTAAATAAAATAATGAATTGAATTGAATTGAAGCAACAGTTAGTTTGTAAGAGCGCTATAGAAATGACTTTATTGTATATTGTATTGTATTGTATAATATATTCTCTCATTCTTTCTCTCTGTCTATTTTTTATACCCTAGAAAATGTTGAGATAAAGACTGGAGAGTGGGTGCTCTTTAGTAAAGGTAATGTATCAGACAGGTTTCTTGATGATCGGGATACACCAGCTAGTAACATCTATAATTTTGCTCATTATGGCTTCTACTCAGATCCTGGAACAACGCTGTATTTGGAGATAAAGGTTACCCTTTATTCTTTATATTTCGAAAAACATTTTGAAGAACCACACAAGTAACTCAAACCATAATTATTATCACCTTTACAGTCAACTTCATCCTCGTCCCCACTCTTGCCGTCATCCTCACCCCAACTATCACCTTCACCCGAACCACAACTCTTGCCTTAACCCTTAGCCTTCAGGACCCTAAACCTCACCCTATCTCTAACCCTCGCCCTCACCCTCATCCTGACTGTCATCCTCAACCTAACCCTCATTCTTACCCTCCCCTAACCCTCACCCTTTCCCTACCATAACCCTTACCCTCACCCTCCCTTAACCTTCACCCTCATCCTCACCCTTACACTCCCCCTAACCATCACTTTAACCCTAACCCTCAAACTAATCTTCAAACTCACCCTGAACCTAACCCCCATTCTTACCCTCATCCTAATCCTCACCCTTCCCCTTTCCCTTACCCTAATCATCCCCCTTCCCCTCCCTCTTGCCTCCCCCTTACCCTCCCCTTACCCTAACCCTCACCCCACCCTTTCCCTAACCTTCACCGTCACCCTTGCACTCCCTCTAACCATCACTCCTTCCCTAACCCTCATAGTTACCTTCGACCTCACCCTCCCCATAACCCTCACCCAAACCATCACCCTCACTTTTTTAACAACTGCAAAATAAAACACCACATCGTCAAGTAACCCTGAAACCGGTTTTAATGTGCAAAGGGTTTTTTGCGTCTTCAAAGTTTCTATAAAAACACAAACAGAGCTCACTTTTTAAGTGCATGTGCTCTTTAACCATATCTTCTATCACAAAATGATGTGTACCAACATTGTGTGAAATTCATCACATATTCAATTTCATGAAGGAAAATTATTGTAAAAGATATGTGTGTTTCCTTTGGTCCTTTACATTTCTGTTTCTTTTTCGTTTACCATTTTTCACACTTCATTTGCTCTCTTTAGCTCTCTGCATGGTCGCACGGTTGCTTGTTTGCTCTTTTTCATAGTCATGATCTTATCATAAAATTGTTATTATTATTGTCATTTTTCATATCGTCCTTGATTTTATCAATATTTTCATTATTATTATCATATTATTATGACTATTTTCACGATTATTATTATATTGAATCTTGAATGCAGAATTTGACAGTGTCTCTGACTGGCCTTCTTGCATCCCTGGTTCGTGTCTACGCTGGATCTGGAGCTGACCCGACAGACCTTAATGCAACCCGAGGATATGTAGATGGATATGGGAATGCAGCAAGCATCAGTGATTCCATGAACTTCTCCCTTAACAATAATACAGGCTTTCTTTTAATTGCCATTCCAAAAGCTGTCGTTGGCATCTTCAGTTTAGAATTCAGAGTCACAGCTATCGGTAAGGAGCATTGTGTGCAGCAAGTCTGAATCAAGTGACTGGGTTATATACAACTATGTCGAGCACTTTCATTGAAGCATAGTACATGTAGATGTATTGAGGGTTATATAAATTCAGAATCTCTAATTGAAGTACGAAGATTTTTAAAGATTGTTTACGTAGGACTTGAGTTTCATTCTTTTTCATTTAAAGGGAGATTGTCGTCAGTTTCCATGTGCAGTATAGGTCATAATTCTTTAACACCACACTTGGTGGGAATAGCATTAATGGGTGTACAAGTCTCGCTCACAACAGAAATGAACCTCCCTCCCCAGTCTCTTGGAGAGTCTTCAGTTGAGGGAAATGAATGGTATTGACTTTTCGATATTGGGGATCGATGGAAAATGCAGAGTATTCCACATTAAAGGCCTGTTGGTCATCAAACTGAATTCTAATCCTGGTGATGATAACACCTGTTATTGCGTAAATACCCAAATGGTGTTGAATTCCCCATGAGAGCTCATTACAATGCCTCTTTAAGGCACAGGTGTCTACCGAATGTCCTTTATTTTGTATATATATGATTTATGTAATACATAATGTGATCAAGCTATATCTTATAGGACTATTGTTGATTCTTCTGAAGAAGAGAATCAGTTCGTAAATAACTGCAGTTCGAAATGTTCATTGAGTTTTCTTTCGGACTAGTTCTGAAAAAAATACTGGAAGAATATTTGTTCGCAGTTTTTGACATAATACCGTATTCGTCGTCAGGAGTGTCTTAAATGTTCCAAATGTCATGCAAAACTTTTTTTTATTTAAATAAGGCCAAAGAGTTCCTTTCAGAAATATCCTAAAAGAAAACGAGAATATCAACTTCAGTTCTTTTCCCAACTGGCTCATACCCACAAAAGGACCAACAGTCCTTTTAAGGACTTCCCAACATGGTGTTATGTAAAAACTTATACATGATTTTTCTCATCAAGAAAATGTAAAATAACACCTTCTTTCCTTTCGCAGAATGTGTGAGCCCCGAAGTGGCGTGTAATGGCTCCCCTCACTGCTATGACCGGTTGGATGATAGATGTGATGGAGAAATCCAATGTCGGGACAGCCAGGAAGATGAGTATTGGTGTGGAGGTAAGATGTAGTTGAGTGAGTTCTACATTTGACTTTAGATGCAAATGTCATTGATTCAAGCACTGGCACTGCAGCAGTTGATGGCCTATGGCTATGGCTTAGATCGTACAAGATGTTTGATTGTTTTAAGGGGATATCAGAATATTCTGCCCACAATTTTTCTGTGGAAGATGGCAACATTTTTAGGTTGTATGTTGCTTCACTCCTCTGTTACAGTGATTGTAGCTTGCTTAATTTGTTATGTTGGAACTCTCTTATTTCAATGCCGCAACATGCACACTTAGGTTGAAGATTGCAATATTCATCTGTTAAATATTGCAACATTTCTGTTAAAGATTGCAACACTGTTGTGGCATGCATTATGGCTCAAGGCATGGGCACACAGAGGATTTGTTTATGTTATGGACCGGGGTAAAATGCAATAAATTATTGCATTTTCTGTGTTTGTTTTTTATTTATGGAAACTGCCCCCTACCCTAGCCCCTGCTGCGTACAGTCATGGTTCAGTGACAAAGCAATGGCCTCGTAACTGTGAGGCCCCAGGATCAAAAGCCGTGTCGATGTGCTATATTAGTGCCCTTTTGTGAGGCATTAATCCTCATTACTGTAATTTATGACTTAAGGGCGTAGGTCCCCTATTTGATAAGCATAGAAGCATACACATGATTTAGCAGTCACGCAAAACACACATTTGCAAATTATTTTTCAATAAAATCTGAGAATGTATACTTTTATCTAGATCTATTATTTTTAAATTATTTTTAAAATAATTCCATAAATTGGGGTAAAACAAAAATATTCCACCTATATGAGCGACAGTGTAATAGTAGTAGTACAAGTAGTAGTATTAGTATTTTAATTGTTACTACTATTCTTCTTCTTCCTTTTAATACTATTATCATTTTTATTATTTATTATTATTATCATCATTTTTACTATCATTGTAAACTAAGGAGGAGTCGTTCTTTAAGCTTTGACATTGATAAGAATATTTTTCTTTCCTTTAATATTTAGCTTGCCCTATTGGTCAAATATATTGTTATGACGGTTTACAGTGCTTTAATGCCTCCGGGTACTGTGACGATAATCAGGATTGTACCGATGGATCCGACGAATCGTTCTGTTCCTGTAAGTATGGCTTTTTATTGTCCTTTGGTTTTCTAGTTTATATTATATTAATCAAATTACTATTATTGTCATTGTTATTATCATTGTTAGAAGTAGAAGAAGTAGAATTTCTATAATTTTACTATTATTCTTCTTCTTATACCATTGTTATTATCATTGTTATCATTAGTATTATTGTTATCATTATTATCATTATTAGTAGTAGTATTATCATGTGTCACAATTGTGAAATTTTCATATGATTATAAACATTATAATTATTATTATCGTTATCATTATTTTATTATTATCATTATGATTACTTTCATTATTACTATTATTATTAGTAGTGGTTGTTTTTGTAGTAGTAGTAGTAGTATAAGTAGTAGTAGTAGTAGTAGTAGTAGTAATAGTAGTAGTTATAGTATTTTAATTGTTACTACTATTCTTCTTCTTCCTTTTTAATACTATTATCAGTTTTATTATTTATTATTATTATCATCATTTTTACTATCATTGTAAACTAAGGAGGAGTCGTTCTTCAAGCTTTGACATTGATAAGAATACTTTTCTTTCCTTTAATATTTAGCTTGCCCTGATGGTCAACTGGATTGCTTAGACGGTTTACAGTGCTATAATGTCTCCGGGTACTGTGACGATAATCAGGATTGTACCGATGGATCTGACGAATCGTTCTGTACCTGTAAGTATGGCTTTTCTTGTTCCTTAGTTTTCTAGTTTATATTATATTAGTTAAATTCTTCTTCTTATTATTATTATTATTATTACCATTATTATTATCATTGTTATCATTATTATCTTTATATTATTGTTATCATTATTATCATTATTATAAGTAGTATTATCATGTGTCACAATTGTGAAATTTTCATATGATTATAAACATTATAATTATTATTATCGTTTTCATTATTTTATTATTATCGTTATGATTACTTTCATTATTATTATTATTAGTATTAGTAGTTGTTGTTGTTGTAGTAGTAGTAGTAGTAGTAGTAGTAGTAATAGTAGTAGTAGTAGTATTTTAATTGTTACTACTATTCTTCTTCCTTTTAATACTATTATTATTTTTATTATTTATTATTATTATCATCATTTTTACTATCATTGTAAACTAAGGAGGAGTCGTTCTTTAAGCTTTGACATTGATAAGAATACTTTTCTTTCCTTTAATATTTAGCTTGCCCTGTTGGTCAAATGTATTGCTTAGACGGTTTACAGTGCTTTAATGCCTCCGGGTACTGTGACGGTAAGCAGGATTGTACTGATGAATCCGACGAATCGTTCTGTACCTGTAAGTAGTCATGTGTATTGAGTATGTTAGTGACAATAATCTTTTTTTTTTCGGGGTGTCAAATACTATGTTAAAAATTAAGGGAATTACGTATGTTCTTGGTTCCTTTCTGTCCGTTTCTTGTATTTTCTAATGAAAATAATTATCCACAGCTGTTAACCTACTCCCGTACCTAAAACTATATAAAACGATTATCAAACTGTCATATTTCTTGTGAATCAAAGCTGTGTGAAGATTTGTTAAGAGTTTTGCTTCCCCTGTATTTCAGATGCTAAGAGCTACTTGCTACGTTTTTTTCTGTATGCGCAAGCTTATTAGAACTAAATTTTTTAAAGTACTATAAAACTTAACCATTTTAACTGTTTAATACATCAATAGTTCACGAAATGAAGGAAAGATTTCTTTAACTTTATTTAACTTTACACACACCATGTATTGACCGATTTACGGTTCAAAATCCCTTGTTATCATCTTAGACGATTGATACCCCCAAAAATGCTTTCATTTATATTTCGTTATTCACGTGAGCCATGCATTCAGGGAAGAAACCATAATTTAATTATATAATGTTCATTATATACGAACGAAGTTTCATCAAGATCTTGACATTTAGTTTTTACGGTGACAAACCGTTGAATTTATTGCAGAAGTTACAATATTCATTATTGCAGTTAGGTCCATAATACTTGTCTGTTTTCATTTGGTAGCAAACTGTGAAACCAACGAGTTTGCATGCTCAGATGGAAGTGGCTGCTATGTATATCCGGACCAGCAATGTGATGGAATATCTCAGTGTATAGATGGCGAGGATGAACTTTATTGCCGAGGTACTTATACTAAAAATAAACTGGGTTAAATGTTCACCAACATGAGGGTAGACTGGTAGTTATATGTCCGACTTAATTATAAATCATACGGGCGACTCCGGTACGTCTTGCTCAATTTGTACATAGTAAAGGATGTTTGTCATTAGGGAAAATATGTCCGAGTTGAGCAAAGGCTTTTCCAATGTTTGCCGAACATAATAGTTGCCTTCATGATAGGCAACAGTTTGCCCAAACAGACAGTCTATTTTCTCTGCTGTAAAGAAAACACAGGCCGCCACCGTCAGCACCACCACCACCATCATCACCATCATCACCATCGCCACCAACACCGTCCATCACAGTAACCATCTCTTAACCCACTTACCAGTCATATTTTCTTCCTCACAATTCGTCGTCCAACCTACTAGTAAGGGAAAATGTACGTGGTCCATGTTTTTATTTCTATTACAGGTACTATGTCCCATTTGCAGGCCCAAAAAAGGAAAAGGTTAAATTCCAACAGCATTTGAAAGATAATACTAATGTAGAACTTCCCTAGAAAAGGTGGGGCTTGAAAATGTCTTCAAGTGGGAGAATAACGAATATTAGTTGTCAAATCGACTTAGGAGCTATAGAGCCAAAAAGTAATAGTCTTGATTTTCTGACCAATGTACCGAATGGTCATACGTTTTATGCTGCGCAAAGATTCGATCAGTTTAATTTTGGCCATCACAAGCAGTGGGTTATTGATGTAGACAAATGCTCATGTACCCTTTCCAGCTCATTTTATGTATGTCATTACCAAAGAAGAACAAGCCAGTCAGTCACTCAATAGTGTCTGACAGTGAAGTCTAGCATGTAAACGGGTTTTCTTGCATAATTTGAACATTAGGACACTGCTAATGTTTAAATTTCACAGATAGGACATACATGACATATTCATAATTCCTGCAAAGTTCTACAGAATTTGAGGTTGGCTGCAAAAGGGACATAGTGCCTTTAATGTCTATTTTAACCTTTAAAATAATTTCCTTTCAACGTTTCTCTCTAGGTGTATGTACACCTGATGAGTTAGCGTGCGCGACGGGCGATGAGTGTTACAATGCAACGTATCAATGCGATGGAATCCAAGATTGTGCTGACCAGTCAGACGAACAAAATTGTACATCGGGTAAGCATAATTATGTTATAATATTTTCATTTTTTGATAGATGGACTCTCTCTCTCTCTCCTCTCTCTCTCTCTCTCTCTCTCCCTCCCATCTCTCTCTCTCTCTCTCTCTTCTCATGTCTATGATCTGACTTTTTGACCATCGACATTTTTGTCCGGGTTTATTTTGTCAGAGGTAAAGGTTGCGGGTTTCGATTGAGTTTCATGCTAGATTTATGGTAAGGGTTAGGATTAGGGTCCAGTATGTTGTTGGCCGAACATTGGGTTTTTTAACTGATTGTAACTGTCAGATTAAATTGTCTTTGCATTTATATCTATCTGCCACTCTCATCCTTCCTTTCTCTTCCTACCTCTCCCCACTTCTCCTTCACCTTTATCGTCCTCATCAATTTTTTGTTCTGCACAAGTCATACAATAATGTTCTTATTACATTTCTTAACATACTTACAAATCGAATTTCTTGTTTAATCCATTTCTTTTTCTTTCAGAACTGATCGTGATAGACCTGGCTGACTTGGTTGATCCATATTACCTATTTAGTCCCAACTACCCCGAGAAGTATCCACTGAATGCCAATCAGTCCTGGCTCTTTATTGCGTCATCTGGAAACAGGTATGTTTCCGTGGTTACGGAGTCCAGGGCCCCTTCTTATAGAGAGTTGCGATCGATCTGAATCAATCCCAAGTTTGCAGTCTCCTATTTATTATTCACGTAGTAGCGATTGATATCAATTGCAAATAAGTTTGCGATTAATATCAGATCTTAATAAAAACGGGGCCCAGTTCTCTTTTTGCACACTATACCAGATCTTGAAAATTTCTCTATTTTCATGTTGATTTGAGTCCGAGAACGGTGTCTTACTTTTATTCAGAATATGGGGAAATGTCGGACCCAGGACTTATCATGAAATCGTTTTTCAGACTACTGAGATGAAAAACATTTTCATGCAACCTTGGATTAGGGAAGCACTGCAAATGTAATATCTTGAAAAAGGAAAAAACGTGTATATACGTGTACTATTCAAGGGGTGTTATTTTTGCAAAAGCTTTGAATCTTTCTGTTACTTTCATCATATTCATGTTAAATTATAATGTTAAAATATCTCAAGATTTTTGCGTACATAGAATTGTTATCATTTCTCAAGAAGCTGGAAATTTCATCTTAATGCTTCAAAACGAAATGCTTTTTGGGGGAGGGGAGGGGTGTCAACAATCATATACATTGTAGGCCTAGGGTCGTTTTGATGTGTCACGTACATTTAAACTGGCACGCTTCTCTTCTAGGTTTCACCTTGCAATTCATTTAAAGGAGCTACACAAAGAAAATTCACTAACAACTCATAATTAGAACAAGTTACATATGGATGGAAAGATTTTCTCTTGAAAAACACGAACAATTTGCTGAGAAATCATATAGATATCATGGAAAGGCGTAAAATGCAATTGTTCAAGACCCTCCTTAGACCCCCGAACGCCCCTGAACGTAAGTCAAACACAAAAGCGTAGCGAGCTCTGAATTGTGACGTCACACACTGGACGAACAGCTCAGTGCCGTGTAGCAGTATGCAGCTAGCCAGCCGTGTCCCGTATGTGACGTCACAAATATTGACGCTCTACAAAAGACTGCTGAAGGCAGGAAATCTGGATCTCAATATCAACAATTTTGAGAGATGATTACTGCGGACCCCGAACATATTTTGAAGAGGAAAGTTGTTATATTTGATCAGTAAGGCTTCCCCTTCGCAGTGATATGAATTTGCATCAATCACAACACGTCTTTTGATTCTTCGGGTGACTACTTTAATGTATTTTGGAAATCAATTAAGAATCGATCAAAAGCCTTTTTTTTCTTCTAAATTGCTTATTTTCTTGCTAGCTTAATATCTCGATGTTTATGCTACTTTCTCCGCAGCCCGAGGATTGATGTCAGCGATTTGTACACGGAACCCAACCGGGACCTTTTAAGCTTCTACTCGGGCGATGGTCCGACGGGGCAACCACTGGTGCTCTCGGGTGCCATGACTCGATCAGGCATCATCAGCTACCAATCAAGCAGCGAGTATCTCTACGTAACCTTCACGTCTGACAACGCCGTGTCCGTCCGGGGCTTCTATGCCGGCGTAACCCAGGAGTCGGCGACTGGTAGGTCAAAGAATAGAAGATGGAGACCTGCAGAATATTTCGTATTGATGAAGCTGTTTCTGTTGCTATCGCTACGACTACATGGCTATGAGTGATAGTGGGTTGATGTTATGTGTTCCAGTGTGCCAAATTTAGATTGATTGCGAACTGTATCTGGTTATCGATCCAGACGAACGGCTTGTGTGGCAAAATTGATAAAAACAAAGAAGTACATCGTGATAAAAAAGGCAGAAGAATACATAAGTATTTAGAAGGAAAAAAATAGATGCATAAGAATTGGAGTGGAAGTGATAATATCATAAGTGTTCATACGGATTGAAACTAATATGCTGAAATAAAACTTATTTTCAAGTTTTTCTCAATAATTCAACAAAAAACATGTATTTATCAATAATTTTAATTGGCGTAATTAGTATTGAAACCTGAAGAGAATAGGAATGAGAGCGACAGGTGCAGTTTTCCTCCTGAATGTTATGTTGAGTTGTGTATGAAATTTCGTTGACATTAGTCACATGCATAGTGAGCAATATCTTGAGCTTGAGTTATGTCTTAATTCAACCGAATCTTCAAACCTCCCTAACTTTTGTTAGACTTTAAACAAAATAAAACTTTATAGGTTGATACAATCAATAATATTCATGTACATGCATGATGATGTATACTTATAACCAAACCTGCCTATAACACTCGCCATATGTGATATTCCGTAACATACGGGTTTTTTCTGAATGCCCTCTTCATTGCATTCTCCATTTTGTCTTCATTGTTAGCTGTGCAATGTGACTCGAGTCAGTACGACTGCGGTGATGGAATTGTTTGTATGCCGACAGACAAGACCTGCTCATGCCCTCAGCCTCCTTCCGATTGCAATCCACCTACAGGTAAGTCTATACCATAAACTTTGCTTTCTTTCCACCCAAGTCACACCACCAAATCGACTCAAAAAGGACCGTCAACTAAGAAAGCATTTGCCATTCTGGCAGGAATTAATTCCTTGAAATGCTAGAGCGCTGTAATGGCCGCCTTGCTAAAGTCAGGGTAATAACCAGGGAAGCGCCAAGAGCGTCACGACGTGAAGGACAGACGTGACGGACATGTGCGCTATATAAGAAGCCACCATTATTATTATTATTCGTGGAAGACAATCAACCAATTTAAACGAAATAAATATGCAATTTATTTTATGAAAAATTCGAATTACTTATAATGTCAATGTTTATGGAATATTTCCTCCTTTTTTCCCTCTAATTTCTTTATCTTCCCTTTTTCTTTTTTGAAATGTTATTTATGTACCAAACTTTTTGTTATTTTGTATCCATTTTGTGAGGATCATTTTTAACAAGCCATTTATGTGCTTTTCTTGATCCTCACTACATATGCTTGTATTTTGATTATTAAATGATATTTCATTTCATTTCATCTTTATTGATTCATAGTAGACCTAATAATAGAAATTTTGTTTCCATTGGCTTTGTTACAATTAAGGTACAATAATTTTACAATTAACAATGCACATAATTATAACGAATCACACTAACGTTTTACAATTTTTGTATATTTGCCTGCATGCATATGATTATTTATTCGTATAATTTAATCGCAATGCATGTTATGAATGCTTTACCATTATTCCATAATGTTTTTGATATACATATTGGTTTCAGAATATTAAAATAATAATAACAATATCTGTCTGTTATAGTATCATGACATATACTTTGATGTATATCTTCATAGTTATGAACTGTAACATTAAGGGATATCAGATAAATGAGGTGAATATAGAATTCCCGTACAACTGTATATATTTGTGTAACTTCCTTTCTTGATAATAATGACTATTGATGCAAGTTCAACTTCAAATTTACTTCTTTAAAATACAAGCATATACACATACAAATCAATCCTTTGCAATCTGATAAACAGAGTATAATGTGATTAATTCTGTTTTATCGTAATCTGTTTATTACAGACTGTTTTTCGTGTGACAGTGGTAAATGTATTACATTCGAAGAAGAATGTGACGGCGAGCAGCAATGTGAATTCGGAGAGGACGAGAGAAACTGTATGCAGAGTAAGCTAAGAACATCTTTTTGGTTTCCCAGATGAAAAAACGACATAGCTTTGATGTTGTCGTATTATATGCAAACTATCATATTCTTTGCTGAATATGTAAAAGAACGGCTCTCTTTAGACATTGCTGAGAGCGTACTGAAACGTTTGAATAAGTGGAGCGGGTTCCTACTAAGCAGAAAAGAAGAAATGTCCTGATGAAGCAACAGATAATAACATGGTTTAAATCTTAAAATCTTTAAAATAATTTAGTTTTTGTTGTGTGATTTTAAACCGGAAGCTTTACTTCCTTGGCTCTTCTGTAGTATTCGCCGTTAGTGATTGAGGGGTTAGGTTAATCCAGACCTTACCGAACAAAAATCATAATCCTAAAGTTAACCTTAATCTCAACCTGTTTTTAAAAAAATTCATGAGGGCCATTGGCGCTTGGGGCCTAGGGGATGTCACTCATGAGGCTACCCGATCATATTATTTGATCAGCCCTTTTAAGGAATTATTTTCAACAAGCGTTTTGTGCTTTTTATGATCCCACAACTATAATTTACAATAATTATAATTATGTTGTCAATGATATTTATATATACGTTTTCGTAGTGGAAAATAAATTATTTGATTTGATTTGATTATAAATAATGTTCGTATCCTCCATATTAGGATGCGATAGTTTCTTGTGCAATGATGGGATCTGTGTGGCCAACTCAACCGTGTGTGATAACGTTAATGACTGCACAGGAGGGGAGGACGAATCGGGTTGCTCTTATCGTAAGTAGCAGCAATATGTTGAGGGAAAAACCAGTTGCGTAGCGTGGTTCCAGCCAGGTGAAAATGGGATCATGGGGAAGGGGGGGGGGGGAGGACACCATTTTCACGAGGTTAGTTGATGACGTGAGATAAAATGCGATAAACAAGGTCACCGATTAGTGGGATAGCTGTGGGAGGGGTTCTTTCATTTTCAAGTTTCCTCCCCTTCTTTCTGGCTTTCCTGCTCCCTCACATGCACCTGTTAGATTTCCCATTTTCCCATGAGGAGGCTGTTACCCCCTATAATTATATGCCCCGTAGCTACAACACTGAGAAGGCGAATTTCATAGAATGCATTAGCAAGCCCCCTTCCAGTCTATGCATTGCAACTATAATCAACTTTTTGAGCGAAAATAGTGTCCTCAACTCGAGATATAAACCAAAGGATTGACTAAATTATTTCACAGAAGTTTCAATCTTCTGCCCTTATATTCTAAGTGATAATACAACAATCGTAAACCACGGATGGGGGAGGAGGGGGGGGGGGGGAGCAGTGTAGGTTCCATAATTATATTTGGTGATAAGGTCAAATCACGTCCACATCGGGAAATATAAGTTATTTTTAAGACTACTGTTACAAATAGTTTTATAAGTCCAATACGTTCATATCTTCTTTAGATCAAAATACGTTCTCACCACACCATCCGTATTCCCCCCTTTCTCACTTTCTCTCTCTCTCTCTCTCTCTCTCACCTCCTCTCTTTTTCTCTATCTATCTCTCTCTCTCCCTTTCTCTCTAAAACTCCCTCTCTCTCTCTCTATCTACATTCCTTTCTCTCTCTCTCTCTTGATCCATCTCTCTCTCTCTATCTATCTCCTTCTCTATGTGTCTATCTACATTCCTTTCTCTCCTCTCTCCTTTTCTCTATCTCTCTCTCTCTCTCTCTTCCTTTCTCTCTTTTACTCATTTTCTCTTTTAAATTCCCTCCCCCATTCTCTCTCTCTCTCCCTCTCCCTCTGTCTGTCTCTCTCTCTCTCTCTCTCTCTTTCTTTTTGTTTTCTCGCTCTCTCTTTCTCTTTCTCTCTACTCTATCAAATAGTGCTACGGAATGTAGAGCACATTTCTTTCTATCAGAACAACAGGATATTACGTAAAGTCGTAAATGCTGATAAACAAACCAGGACTGAAAGTTTGTTATTAATCAAGTTAATCAAAGGTTACGAGTAATATTAAATGAAATGCCAATCTTCGGGAAATGTGTTCGAAAATCATTGAAGCACCTTGATTAATTTTTTTATTAATACCATCAAGATTCGACACAAGACCTGATATGAAAGGGAACAACTGATTACCTCTCATTGTCTTTTGACCTTATAAAAAATTCATTATTTTGTGCCTTTTTCTCTTTATAGCCGTTGGTGAAGAAACTATAGACATAGTTTACGAGGATGTTCCCTATTCGTTGACGTCATACGGATATCCTGCCGAATATCCGAATAATGTACTTTACAGCTGGAAATTCATTGCTGAAACTGGTTACAAGGTACGTTTTATATATTTTTTAATGTATTTCCCGCCCTTTTTTTTCAAACACAATAACATTAATCAAGACAGTAAAGAAAACCTAATGTATCTGTAAGGCTGATTTATTCGAGAAGAAATATTAATAATTTGGTAGTAAATTTGGTAATTGAGCAAAATGAGCATGGCCAATAAAATGATTGGATATATTAGGTAATGCTTAAAAAAATATGAAAAATGAGAATAGGGTCAATATTCATTTCAAATGATTATACAAGTCATGTACCACGATCTTACAAATATGTTCAGTGTATGAGATGACACCTTCTCTCTATCTCTCTCTCTCTCTCTATGTCTCTGTCTCTGTCTCTGTCTCTCTTTCTCTCACTCTCACTCTCTGTCTCCCACTCTCTCTCTCTCTCTATCTCTCTCGGTCTCTCCCTATTTCTCTTTTTTTATTTATTTTTTTACTGCAAGATAGAGATTCATTGCATAAGTATTACTCCAGCATTAGCCTAATACCTTAATCCTCGAGTAATCCTTCCTTAATCAACGTTCTATGGTCAGACGCTTTTAAGGCTCGTGGTAAATGGTTCTCCTCAAGTTTCAATCCTTGACCATGCTGACCGAAAGCGTGTCGAAAAGTGTACCATCACAAATCATATTTCTGGTGAAACAGAAACGCATGAAAATAAATTTAATTGGATTTTGTTTCTTAATCTGTCCCTTAGATTCGCCTTCAATTTGCATTCTTCTCAACGCACGATGCCAATGATTACGTCTTGATTGGAGATGGTGACGTCATTGGTAGTGATCCATTTCTGCGGCTCTACGGCGGCGGGTTCGTCCCGGAAGAGATTCTATCACAAGGCGGTGACATTTGGATCACCATGGTAACGGACAGAAATTTTAGGTCCATCGGATTCATGGCCCATATCACATCTGTGCTCCAAAATGGTTAGTTTGCTTTCCGCCAACAAAAAATGTAATAGTAAACGTGTAAGTAAGTCTAAGTGCAACATTACAATCATATCCACGCACTTCGATCATTTAGGAGACAAGAAAACAGCAAATCTATATTGAAAGTGGTGGATATAATGAAAACAATTAAGATTCAGTATAACTTTTGGTAACATTCTTAATGCCTCCAATCCCTCAAAATAGGTTAAAATTGTGCAATCTCGATTTGTGTTGTTGTTGATGTTTTACGGTCGAGCTATCGATGATAATAATTTATCCGAGTCCTATCTATCTGAAACTACCTTCCTATATCTTAACATTTTACAGGTTTTCTAATGATTTGACAATCACAATGACTGGTCTTATTATATCTTGAAGACTAAAATACAAATATCATGATGGTCATCGTGTGTGCAATTTGGTTTTAATCAGTTATTAGTTAGATCTAGATATGATTATTTACGTCGGGAATGACGTTTAATGTCACCTAACAAAAGACGGCACTCAGTTTCGAACCGAGGTCCGTCAGAGTCTGGTTCTTTTTATAAGGGGAGACAGCGAGCTAACTGTACCACCAGACCAGCTCACATCCTCTTACGTGTGTCCTATATTTTTTTGTCGTTCTGTCAGAGGTCCTCGGAGCATGCGCACCTTCCGATATGCTATGTGGAAATCACTTGTGCATCAAGGCAGAAAGGCTTTGTGACGTCACTCCGCATTGTGTTTTACCCACTTTTGAACCCGGCTGCCCGGCCCGGATAGGTAAGGAATACTAGTTGGGAAATATCTTGTTATTACTCCATGATTTCCTTTCGACCTTCTTACAGCAGCCACATAATTGTCACATAACAGTATTCAAGATCGTTTAGATTAGAAGAAAAACAATTCTCGAAGCGAATTATGGAACAATGAGAACAGCTTCTAAGATTCATTTGTATATCCCTTGTCAGATATCTTTCTTAAGGAAATTAACCCAAAGCGCTTTGAACCGACAGTTAGTTTGTGAGAGCGCTATATGGGTATAATTATTGATCATTTACTTTTTTCCGTTTCACCAATAGATCTTAGCGGTACCAACCAACAATATCAATCCGTGACGTCACCTTTCCTGACGCTCTACAGCGCCAATTTTCCCGCCCGGTACGGCAACGACATCGACGCCACCGTCTACCTGACGGCGCCGGCCGAGCAACGTATCCTTGCCGCAACGCGTCAATTCGACATCGAGGAGAATTACGACTTCCTTACGTTCTACGAGGGACACGGCACCGGTTCCAATAACCAGATCGCTAGGATCAGCGGACTGTTGCCGAATCAGGTCATCATGTCGACCGGGAACCAGATGACGATCGTGTTCCAGAGCGACCATTCTTTTAGCTTATATGGGTTTCGGATCGAAATTGAAGGACAGGCTTCTAACGGTATATATGTGGAAAAGAAGTCAAGCCTAATTGCACATGATGCGTTATTTTAAGTGCGTTATTTTGATTGCGCTGTTACTTGCGTTAATTGAGCCGGTAAAGGTCTTTCGTCACTTATTAAAAGCGTTGTCTGCTAGTTTACACTCTCACATGACCCGTGAAAGGCCACACCAGTCGCTGACGCAGTCATACGTCAATCAATTGACGTTTTACGTACGTTGCATCCAAAGCGTCATTTTGCTGACGTAGGACTGAATCAGCGACTGGTGCAGCCCTTTGACGTGTCTTGTGCAGGTAGGCTGTACAAAAAGTGAATGCATGGTACCAAACATTGCGTTGAATTACTAGCGCATGCACATATTGCCATCTTAAGCTTGATCAGCGCTGGTGATAACTTAATCGAAATGTTTTGTGTGTAAACGGCCGTTAGAACTTTTAATTGGATCAGCAAATGTTTCTTCAAGCCTTCAAATAGATTTCAGCTGATGAAAAAATCATGGGATTCGACTAATAGTTGATAACAACAAAATGAACATTTAACCAGTGAGCTTATTCGTCGTAAATATGAGGGGGTGAGGGCGACCCCCAAAGGAGTGTCGCATGTTCTTTAGAAAACTTCATTATATTTGCACTCTCCCTTGTATATAATAATATTCGTCTGCTTCTCAGCCTGATTATGTACTCTCTCTCTTTGTGTCTGTCTAAATCTCTCTCTCTCTGTCTCTCTCTCTCTCTCTCTCTCTGTGTCTAACTTTCTCTATTACAGGTTCATGTAACATTGACGAGTTCAGCTGTATGAATGGCCAGTGCCGGTCCAATAGTCTTGTTTGCAACGGAGAGATAGACTGCATTGACTTTTCAGATGAAGACAAATGTCGTAAGTCAATTTTCCATCTCATTTATTGTTTTGCTTTTGTTCAAAAAATAATTGAATAAAAATGTCATGCTCATGAGGAGTTGTTCAGTGTGAATTAAGTTCATACAAGAAACAAACTCCATAGCTTAGTCACTGGAAACTATTCTAGCTGGAAATGCAAACGAAATGATTCATGTGTTCCATTTAAACTATGCTTGATCAACAACAAAAAAACACAATATATATATATATATATATATTGTTTTAGTGTATCTATACCATAACAACGTGCACCAAAGATCAAAACAAATCATTTTCGTAAACTATCATTGACCCGATGATTGTCTTGACGGTGAAGTGATTTAACAATATACAAGTAAAATACCTCTTTTTCATTTTAATAAAAAATATTTCTATTTCCCCTTTATAGCTACATGTCAGCCAGTCCCATCCGTGTGCTCCGGCTGGCTCCCGTGGACCACGACCGTGTTCCCCAACGCCCGCTACCAGACGGAGTCGGATGCCCTTCAGCGGTATGGCGAGCTGGAGTCAATTGGTGTGTTCATCTGCCACCCCTTCAGTCAGCTGCTCATCTGCGCCGCGCTCTTTCCAGAATGCCCGCACTACGGTACGACGAGGAACCCGTGCCCGTGGGTCTGCGAAGAGGTGATCTACAACTGCCCCATGTTGTCGGAGCTGTCCAATGCCTGCTCGGGAAGCACGGTGGGCGACGGCAATCCATTCTGCGAGGCCCGAAATGGGGGTAATTGCTAGGATATCTGTATGTTTTTGTGTGTGATCAGGGGCGGGTAACCCCCTCTTCTATTACATTAGGAGGACACACACAAATTGATTATGAAATTTGACGCTATCACTGCTGTTATCACTAATACAGTCATAATTATAGACTATGTGTGCACCTTTTTCTAAAGTTTTTCGGTGTGGGAGGGGGGAGGGGTGCATGATCTAACCTCTGGTACATACGTGTTTTCTTGTATTAATATTCTTCATTCATTTGGGGATTGCAGAACTTAAAAACGTGATGCTGTATATATATTGATTCAAAAGTGGAAATATCTATTTGGTTATGCGTGATCACATTCCTAGTATTTATCAACTTTCGAACTCTTCTTACATTATATCATACCTTAATATTACCATACATTAATTATGGGATTATAGCATGGGGATGTGCAATACAAACACAATTAAATAGGATCCTACTGCTGCAGAAAAAAGCACTCAGGATAATATTTCAAACACAATTCAGATCTCATACAGATATTTTATTTTTCGAAAATAATATTCTCAAAGTGAAAGATATCTATGTGTTCCAACTCGGCCAATTTATGTTCAAACTAAGTAAAGACGACCTCCCCGCAATTTTTTCCGATATGTTCTGCAAAAATGCCTCTGTACACAATTACCCTACTAGACAACGGAACTGTTATCACTTACCCTTAACACGAACATTATTTGCACAGAATTCATTTGTCTTCGCTGGATGTGCCTATTGGAATTCTCTTCCCAACGATATAAAAGAAGCCCCTAGTCTTAGCAATTTTAAACGTAAACTTAGGAAAACATTAATCAGCCAATACTCCCCACCAACAAGCCAAGCTCAAAAATCTAAACCTACGGAAAGATAAAACAAATCTTTCCTTTTGTTATTCCTCCTTTTTTGTTTCTTTGTTAAGAATAATCTAAACAAGCCTAACGACCTGGTGGTGTACCTGCCTCCTGTCCCCATCTCCTTCTTCCTGCCTTTCTCTCGCTCTCTATTTCTCTCTTGCTTTCTCCCCTTTCTCTCTCTCTCTCTCTCTGTTACTATATTTATCTTACTTTTATTTTTACTTTTACTTTTTCTTTTTTTTGTATTCCCTTTTAGTGTGTTTTACTGGTATTAGCTTTCGACCATAATTTATTTAAGCGTATCCATGTAACTAAGTCAGGGGCTTGCCTCATACAAGCTCTGCTTTTTTAGCAAGCCCCTCCGTTTTGAATTACTTCATCAAGGTCATTTTTTTCTATTGTTCAGTACTGTTTTTTCCCAATATTTCTTATCAACTAAATTTTGTTCTACATAATACTGAATTTACTTTGTTTATATTATATTTGACTGTATTATATTATGTCTGTTTATATTTTGTTTGTTTTGAAACGGAAATAAATAAAAATCTGAATCTGAAATCTAAGGGTATCTTATTCATACAAGCAAATGAAATTGTATGCATTCATATAGTGAAGACATTAATGATTATAAGACAGGGTTATTTATTCGGTGAAGCTTTAGTTTTCTTCAATGTTCTATAGGTTGTTTAAATTCTTTTAAAAAAGACATGAAAGCAAAGATTTTCACGAAATGAATTCAAGGGCATGTTAATATCCTCTTGTTTTATGAACAAAACCATGTTCAAATAATGATATACATTTAATGTTCGCATGTTTCAAATGATGATAGACAAAGTTATAAATCACACAAGGTTGATTTCTTGAAAGTCTTTACGATTGAAAAAGATAAAGTGATACATAATAATATTTCCCCTCCAGTGAGGACAACAGATATCTACAAATGTGCACACTATCCCTGTCTAACTCTTACTCTCCTCACTCACAGATCTACTTGACACGATGGTGTGTGGCACCCGACCGGGCTACCAGGGAGATTCGGAGGTACAACCCCGCATCGTTGGCGGCACTTATGCCGAGATGGGAGAGTTCCCTTGGATAGGGTCGTTAAGGACACAACGGGGCGATCTACAATGTGGGGCCACACTTCTCAATGAGTACTGGGCCGTCACGGCTGCTCACTGCACGTAAGATTTGATATAATGTTCCTAGCATACATTATGCATATATATATAGAAGATGAAGATGGAGAAACACCACGGATCATTATCATGTACTGTTTAAACGACATTAAGCCTACCACGTCCATATTAATAAGCTCATGGGGGGGGGGGCGACCCCTGCCCCTCCCTCCCTTTTGAAACCTTAGTGGTATACCTTTTGTTCGATATATTTTGTATAGTCCACAGTTACAAAGAAATCCTGATTGTCTCATTTTTGTCAACAAATTTCAAGAATATTGTGCCCCAATTTTTACAGAAATCCTTGACTTCCGCCTGCATGATATATCGATCTAACGTATTTTTTGTTTAAGTGAAAGAAGTTATCAAATCATTCTTATATAGGCAAAAAGCACCATTTTCATATCTCTTTCTTCGCAGTGGTGTCTACGATGAAATCGTTTTCGGCGACATAAAACTCGACACAGAAAGTAGTTACAGTGTTTCACCGAACATTGCCCAAATCATCGACCACCCCAACTACTTTTCGACGAGGGACGGCGCCGACATCACTCTCATTCGATTTTCAGAACCAGTCGAGATCAATGACTACGTCCGGCCGATCTGTCTACCAAGCAACGTCAGTGAGACTCAGATCTATAGACGATGTTACGCTGCTGGCTGGGGAGTCATTGTGTTTGATGGTAAATATCAAAGTTTAAGCAGCCGTACGTCACAAACTCGGGCGACAATAACTCATTAGTTTATTTCTTACTGTTTGCGTTCACATTTTGTTATAATTAAACTGGCTTATTTATGATAATCATTTTGTCCTGAAAACATGCGTAATTGACATCACTAATGGTTTGAAAAGAGAACAAATTTAAGTCATATTTCTTGTCATCTGAAAAACAAATGACATTCATAAACGATTAAAAATCAATTATGCTATCACATCTTAATATAATCATTTGATTGTTTTCCTCTTTTATGTCCATAGGAGAAGATACTTCCAATGATCTTCTCAAGGTCTTGCTGAAATCGGTTGAGAATGATGCATGCGGTAAAATTTATGATGACATCATACCCTCTAAGATATGCGCTGGTTATTCAACAGGCGGCTATGACAGTTGTCAGGTAATTTGTCTTCATTTGGGAAATTCGCATTATTTGTTTGTTTTACTCTCTTTTTCTACCTTTTAATCCTTTTAGTTCACCTATTTATCCAGTAATACGCGCATTTTTAAATATTATATTTTCTATCTTCAGCGTCTATCACATTAAGTTTTCTTCCTCCTCCTTAAAACGCTCCACTTATTATGTTTTATCTAAATAAGTAACAAAATATCAATTACTATTAATAAATATATTTAATTTCGTTAAAAGGGATAGTCGAGTTCTTGTTTAAAGGTAAAGACCAGTTGTGAAAGAAACGTTGTGGCATCGATCAGAAAAGTTTGATCATCTAGCGTATAAGTATTGGTGTGTACTGCAAGGTTCTGAAATCATCAAAATGATAAGAAATTTGGCCCAGTCTTGGTAAAGTTACATAAAGTACTGTATATACACAGAGATATATAATGGGACTACGCGACACGTGCGCGATATCTACCCGGTCCAGATAGATATAATAACTTACCAAATATATCAATTAGTAGGTGGTTTCCCGGCAAAATTTGTATCATCACGTATTAGTCAAAGAGCTTCCATTTCATTTTTGAGAGGGGGGCGTTTCTAAAACTGGTCTTTACCTTTAAGACCGCAAATGCCTTCAAAGTGCATGGTTATCGCTCTTATGTATGATATTTATAGTGCCCTTTAAGACCTAAAAATGCTATCAAGGTAATTGTAGACCCCAAAAATAATGTGTGAAATTAAGATTAAACCCGATCATTCCAAATCAGCTCCACTTTCCAAAATTCGGTGACCATTAATTTATTAATTTATGAATTTATTAAAATTAATAATAACAATACATGGGCCTGCTGGTTGTGATTATTAATACCAACACGAAAAAGCCAACAAAGTTATCGAATAATGATATTTAAGCCGTCTCTGAACCAAATTTGAACAAACAAAGCAATTTTGTCATTTAAATTATTACGCTCTTTCAACTTTCCTTTTAAGCGATTGCACAAAATGATGGATACATAAGTTTGACAAAGAAAGGAACAATAAACATCAATATCCTAGCATTTAGATAATGGATGTGCCTCTATTTATCAGGAAACGAAATAATTCTTTCTTGCCATTTAGGTCTGTCTCAAGAGATATTTGGGTATTTCAAATTTTGCAACATGTAACATGATATTTTTTTACTTCTAGTTATGAAGGTAGAATGTATCAGTCAATTCGTTTTAAAGAAAAAAAATGTCAACGAAATGAAGAACAAGCAGGACATATTCTATATGAACAGTAAAAGAAAAATTCTTCAAAATTGATGAAATTATATTTACCTAATCTTTTATCCTACTTTTCGATCTTGACAGGGTGATAGCGGGGGACCTCTGGCGTGTGAAGGCGATGATGGCCGGTGGCATCTTGTTGGCATTACGAGCTATGGGACGGGTTGTGGTGATCCTGGGTTCCCTGGAGTCTACACACGTGTATCCTCCTTCCTCGATTTCATTGAAGATACCATCACGGATTAGGGTAGGCCGGCTGGGAAGGGTAGCAGTAAAGAAATTAAATTGGTGGCTTTAAATACTAAGTGTAGACTACAGAAAATACGAAAGCCACTGGAAAGGAATATATTCCCATTCTAAAAGAGTTATGACAACTTGCGATAATTATGATCGTCGCTTGTTACCACTATTACGCAACATTTCTTTCTCAAGTTCGATGGGTGCCAGTGTGTTCTATATAAAAGGAATCCGAACGCCATTTGTTTACAGAAAATGGGACATTCATGTCATAACTCTTGTTATGTACATGATAAAGGAACTGTAGAAATGGCCTACATTCAAAGCATCATCAATAAAGATATTTAAACTTTATCTGAATGGTTTTGATCCATTCCCTTCATTCACTACCTCACAATGAATGTGCCATTATTACCATTATTTTGTGAGAATTTAACGAATTTTATATAAACATATATTTCGTATATATACATATATATATATATATATGCCGTAATGGATTCCTAAACTCAATTTTTTGTATTGGCGATTGAAATGTATATGGTCTTCATTAACAATATTAATTGATATATATAAAGCGCCTGATATATATGAGATATAAAACATATCTGGTATTCAAATCCATATATTTTGTGTAGTCCTATCTGTAATTGTTATAGTTATACTGAAAATAAAGACAGGTACCTGTATACACCTGTAAGAATATATTGATTAGTCTTACTGCATAGTTATTAAAACGTTACTTCTTATCACAAACTGTACAGTATATGTATTTTTCTAATGGAAAATTAGTTTTTAAATGTTCCTCAATGATCTTGTTTGAAAATATTACTATCGAGATATGTTTTATATCAGATCTAGATCTTGTTTGCGTATATATCTTCGTCTATATATTCACTACGTGGTGCCTATTTATTAAGCTAAGTAGTGTAATACTGGTGATGGAATTCCCTTTTATTGTTGTTTTCTCATTTATTTCGTATTGAGAGGCACGTATGTGATTCATTGATCAAAATCACGATTTGACAGTTTTGTATTTCAAGTGTTTATCATGATGAAATATCTAACGGAAAAGTACCAGTGCAGGTATGACTTTTTAAATCAAATTTTATAGCTGAGTTCTGTAACGTTATTCAACGTAAAGATTACCAATGTCGTAAGTGTACAAAAATAAAAAATAAATATTTGTAATTTCATGACTTATACAAAGTCATGTGTAAATTTATCAATGCTAATTCTTACGTCTTTCTGAAATCGTTAAAAATTGTGTCTTTCATTTATGATATATTGTGTATAGAAAGTTGTCTTTCATGACTTTTTATTACCGAAGCTCTTGAACGTTAGTTCTATTTTCTTGGAAAATGTAATTGTTTTCTTTTTCATGGTGCGTCTCATTTCAACTCCTTTTTTAAAAATCCCTGCACATTACAACACACACAAACAAAAATCTTTTTGGGTATGAAAATATGTTCGCGAAGATTTCGAGTGGTTTTAAGATTCGCGACAAGTTCCACGCCCACGAAACTGTGAATCACAATTGACATTAGACTAAATATTTACGATTCTCGAATTAAGTTTTTCGCTGTGAAAAGCCTCTGGTTTTATAATATATGCTTCTCTTCTTTTCTCCAATGAATTGTATTTATTCCTTCTTTTCCGTTTCTGCTTCATTACATCGTACTTTCAGCTGTTGTATGTTTTGTTTCCTTCTATCTGTTTATACAGTGCGTCCCAGAAAAAACGAAACCGAGAAGTATCGATGTTCTATCATAACTTAATCATAACCATAATTAATGAATGATACATATTTGGAAAGCTTAGAGTCTCCTCTTTCAGTTGATGCTACTCACGTGATGCATATTTCACGCATGAGTGATTAAAAGCAATTTGAAAGAAGGAAACCAAAAAGACATTTGGCGGGCGGTATCTGGATTTCGAAGAAAAATTCACATTTCTAGAAAGTTGAGTTTCTGCCCTTTCATATGACACCTCAATCAGGAAAAATGAGCCAGCAATGACAAAGTTCTGTTTGTTTAAAGTAGTGCTTGTATTTCCATAATTTTATTAATCGAATTCGTTTTCACTGGCTGCCTGCCGTATCAATAAACGAAATTAACAAAAGACTTAACTCCGTTTCGTTGACAATCAGCCGTAGACGAGTATCTTCATGCATGGCTGATTGTCAACGAAACGGAGTTAAGTCTTTTGTCAAATCTGCTTTTTGCTACGGCAGGCACCCAGTGAAAACGAATTCGTTTGTTAAAATTATGAAAATGTAAGGGCTACTTTAAACAAACAGAACTTTGTTATTCCTGGCTCATTTTTCTTGATTGAGGTATCATATGAAAGAGCAGAAACTCAACTTTCTAGAAATGTGAATTTTTCTTCGAAATTCAGATACCGCCCGCCAAATGTCTTTTTGGTTTCCTTCCTTCAAATTGCTTTTAATCACTCATGCGTGAAATATGCATCACGTGAGTAGCATCAACTGAAAGAGGAGACTCTAAGCTTTCCAAATATGTATCATTCATTAATTATGGTTGTGATTAAGTTATGATAAAACATCGATACTTCTCGGTTTCGTTTTTTCTGGGACGCACTGTATAGTGCCGGATATATTATAGTGTAACAATGGAACCTCCTTTTTATAAAGAACATAAATGTAGTTTTAACAAATTTAACTCGCATCATCATAGGGTGTTTGCTGGTCTCATTTCTTTGCTTTGTATTTGTAACCCCCCCCCCCCTCTCTCTCTCTCTCTCTCTCTCTCTCTCTCTCTCCCCTCTCTATTCTATATTGAAATCATCAGATTTCTAAATAAAGATGTCCGAGGAGTTTGTGATAATGAAGTCCCATTGTATATTACTATAGTAATAATTGTGAATCTCCTGATTATGTAATCATTCGTTCAGGTACATCCTTAACAGTACTTATTCAAGGTCAATAAGCCCGGTGTTTCCATCGGTATCAATTTTACGAGCAGCTGGAATGGGAAATATTTGAATCTGATTGTATTTAATTTCCGTATATGTACTTTTGAAATTAGTCTTTTTACAGTAGGTGTTTTCTTCATTGATATATTCCCATCTTGTAACCTTACATAATTATAGTGCTCTATAATGATGTGTTTTATATTTTCCTACACATTTTGTCTTTCTTTACTTTATTATTTGTATGCAGACCCAAATAAAGAGAGAAATAATTTGTAAGTATTTTGTCGATGCACTTCTTAAGTCATTTTTCAAATTGTACATCAGGTGTTTACTGCAAAAGAGAAATGGAAGGGAGAGTGCGAAGCGAGAGAGAGAGAGAGAGAGAGAGAGAGAGAGAGAAATAGAGTGATTGATTGGGGGGGGGGAGAGAAAAGAGATAGGGAAGAGAGAGTCCCTAAGTGGCATAAGCTCGTAAATAGTGAAAGGGGGGGGGTAATAATAACAAAAAGTGATGAATGACAGTGATGAAAAATAAAAGGGCCTCCTCCTTCCTTTTTTTTCCAAAAAGGCAGGACGCTGAACATGTTCTTTTTGGGGCATAATCGAATAACCTTAAATGGCCTTGCCCATCTGTCATGTATGATTACCGTCTCTTTCACTAACCATTGAGACATGGAAACAAGAGATGAATAATGAATAATATTTGGACAGGTACGTGTACTTACGGATGGAAAGATCGGAAGCATTCCTGTCCCCTTTTCTAAAAAGATATTTGTTTTGTAATATAATATTTATATGATTAATGCTTAGAGGGACACGGTTTTAACTACAGACCAAGGTGATATGTACTGTGCCGAGAGATGTGGTTGAGATGCATAATACTAGTGCAGTCTCGAGATCACCGAGGAGCTAGAATTTTAACCGTTTCCCGAAATTCACCAGCATAATATTTTTTTGATTTTATACTGTTTGTTTATTTTCACAATGGGATCATTTTGACAAAATATGCAGTTCAAATTTTATTTGAATACTTTGTGAGATTTACGAATCTAAAAGAAGTGAGCAATCCACTCTGCGCCTCCGTTTTTAATAATTGAATGCAGATTTCTAATCGGTCATATTTATCGCTACACTGCCCAGCAGGCAATAGCGAATCTAATGCAGGCAGTTTTGACCACTTACAAGCCTAGCTAGAGGCAGTAAATAATATGTTACTGATATTAACGATCAAAAGTTGCCTCTGAATCAGTGGCGTAATGAGCAAAAGTGTTTGGGGGGGGGGGGTAGAAAAAAATCAGCATCACCCCACTCACACATGCAGGCCCCGCTGAACGTTTTTCAAAGTGGGTGGGGGGAGGCTAAAGTATTTACGATCAGGAAGAGCATATCATAAAATGGCGTGGGGTCTAGGGGCTAAGCGCCGGGGGTATGGGCATTTACGGTCAGCTGATGAGCATATTTTGATACCTTATTCATGACACGGGCAGGTCATTAATATGCGTGGGGTCCTGGGCTGAGCCCCCTGAAACTCAGGGATTTGAGGCATTTTATAACGGTCAGATAAGCATTCAGGGGCCCGTCTTAGGCTCCCTGATGGGGTTGAGGGGGCGGAGCCCCGGGAAGCTCAGGGGTGTTAGGCATTAAAATTACGGTCAGATGAGCTAGTTTATTTTGAAACCTTATTTGTGACACTGGCAGGACACTGATTGGCGTGGGGTCCAGGGGGCGGAGCCCCCAAAAGCTCAGGGTTTAGGCATTAAATTGGAAGCTCGGGGGTTTTAGGCAATTTAATTACGGTCAGATGAGCATATTAAATTTTTATATCTTATTTGTGACACTGGCAGGTCACCTATTGGCGTGGGGTCGAGGGGGCGGAGCCCCCGAAAGCTCAGGGGTTTTAGGCAATAAATTACGGTCAGATGAGCATCTAAGTGCCCGCCTTAGGGCCCTTGGATAAGTCAAGGGGGCAGAAGCCCCTGAAGCTCAGGGGTTTTAGGCAATTTAATTACGGTCAGATGAGCATATTTTTATACCTTATTTGTGACACTGGCAGGACACTTACTGGCGTGTGGTCTAGGGGGCGGAGCCCCAGAATTTAAGGGGTTTTAGGCATTAAATTACCGTCAAATGAGCATCCAGGGGCCCGCCCGCGCGACCTAAACTTGTCTTTCTCTGTCTTTCACTCTCGGTGTTGTACGTATTATATTGTGTCGGTAATCGGTGGCCTCAACACCCCCCCCCCCCCCCCACTGAAAAAAGTCTAGCGACGCCCCTGATAACAAGACAGTTTATACACTCGAGATAATTTTTGCAAGTACTACTTGTGAGGTATCAGACCACCACCTTTGTGCATTGTGCAGCAACGAAGCATAATACTCTCGCGACGTGACATGCAGATCACTTTTCTCTAACTTCTAACCAATCAGAAGGCCTTGTTTTTTTCTCCAGGAAGTGCCGGTGGACATTCATGCGCCAGATGTGGTTCCAAAATTGCAAACGATCCCTACCCATGTAGGGGGTAGGAGAAAGCAATTTTGCGTCATATTACTCCAGGAAGTGCCTGAAAATGCGCCTAATTTGGTTCTAAAATTGCAAATGCTTCCTACTCTAGGTGGGGGTTCTGACCCCCTCCCAGACCCACTCCCGTTTGGTCGCTCCGCTCCCCCGCCGCTATGACACCTCGCTCTGTTGCTTCGCTCAATCGTTTGTCATAATTATATTTCACCCCATGTGATTTTGTGCCCCCCCCCCCCAGTAAGAAATTCCTGGATCCACCACTGAGACTTATTATATTATCTATTTTTTTTTAGAAAAGATGAAAGATTATTACATCAAAATGAGAATGGGAAAATGCAAAAAAAACTTTTACAAATTCAGTATAATGGCCTTTTTGATTTTTGTCATGAAACTGAAACAATCGAATATTATTTAATGGTTTGTATGAATTATGTAAGAGATAGCAAACGGTTGTTTTCAAGGTTAAACATTAAAGATAATAGTTTAAAGAATTTACTGGTGATCATTCTGCACGCTCTCATTGTGTTGGCTTTCATAAAAGCCACAAATAGATACCACTCATTATTTTATTTAGGTCTAAGCGCCAAAGTTTACTTTGTCGTTATTCGCCTACTCTCTCTCTCTCTCTCTCTCTCTCCTGGAGAAGGGAGGTTAATAAAATACTCGCACCCTGTTCATGGTCGACACCTAAATTATTGCCCGCACCATCGAATGAACGGAAGCTGACGTGACGGAATCAATGTTCGCGCCAGAGGAAATGAAACAGCGCCATCTACCGGTAATCATCACTGATGAACTTACTCGAAAAACAGTATAGCCAGGCGGGAACATAGAGATATATACTACTAACACTAGAGGGCGTACTCGCTCAAATTGCTGTTCCGAGCTGGAGCGTTGGCCGCCATTACTAAGGAGGGCAGAAAAACGAACGACCCAACAAGATACTGTGCACAACATACGTGGAAAATTTGAAGAAGCCAGGTTCGTGCGTTGCATTTGGTTGTTCGAACCGAAGAAAGAAAGGGAACTGCATAATATTTCACAAGTAAGTTCTTCTTAATGTTATGTTGATTAAATAAGGAGATTTTAGAGCTAAACATGTAGTTTATGCGGGTATTTACTATTGTCTCATGACAAGCCACCGCAGCGCAGCTAACGTTCCTGCAGTGCTCAGCGTAGCGCGCCAGTCCAAGCCCGCCAGGCTGGGGCAGGCATGGGTCAAGGTTCTGGGGGCGGTGGTGAGAAAATTCTGCTGCGCTGGAGTCGCAACTCCAAGAGTCAGAGAGTCCAACTCAGAAATATTAACTCCATGACTGAGCTTGATTCTATTAACGAAAAGTTTAGAATATATAATTAACTTTATCTTATCTAATTTCAAGATAAAAATCAAATGTCAACTTCTTTATATTTTAACTAGATCTAGACTAGATGACTAGATCTAGGGTCTAGACTAGACTCTAGATCTAGATCTAAATACTCTAATTTCTAAAGCCCGAAAGGCAAAGATAGGCTAGCCTGCCATATTTCACATCACAGGAGTTAATCCAACTAGGCTAGGCTAGCCTAAAAAGCCCACCGCACACTACACTATTTCTATCAAATTTGCTTATGACTTGCTGACATCATTATTAAATACTGCTTCGCGATTGGCTGGAAGCTACTTTCAGTTTTAGTCTTAAAAATCATATGAAATAGCATGAATAGTAGAACAATTGTCATGTTATGAGAAAAAACTCATTTTTGTTTCCATTTGCTATTATTGTAATGCAGAAATAGACCCAAGAGAGGAAAAGGATGTTACACACCACTCCTTCCTAGTGCTGTGCCTACTGTCTTTCCTGGACATCCTCCCTATAAACAGACCCATGGCTCAAGACTCCCAGCAAAACCATGTACAACATCCAAAAGTGTTCCCGTGCCTCCAAAGAAACCCTATGACATTACAAAAGAACATGACTATTCTTTTCCGTCTGAGTTGATCAGAAACTGAAGATAACCAGACAGCAACTGCAGGATGCCAAGAAACAGCTTCAAGTGAAACAGAAGGTAAACAGGAGAGATGGAAAAACCAGGACTCTCTTGCAGGAAGTCCATGAAAGCAAGCTTATTAGCCAGGATCAGCTTGACCTACTTCAACACAACTTTGGAGAGAAGGCATTTACAGAAAACCCCAATTTTGTCTTATTTCATCAATATTTGTTTTCAAACATATTTGTTTATGAAAACCTACAGAATGTTAAATGGCATCCTATTTCACATTATACAATTTGAGTGAAATTTTGCCGTCAAATTTTTGGGGCTCCAAACACTTTAGAGGGGCTTTAATACACATGTTCCAGCATTTTACAAGTTTCAACTAGTTACATGTAGGACATGACCTCTAAATTCACATCACAGGGATTGTGTCTGGTGTGGATTGGCTACGATGTAAATAGGCTTTCTTGATCTGGAGAATGATACTATAGTGACATCTTGTGTTTTACAATTACAACTGTTCTGTAGTCTATACACTGTTGCAAATGATGAGGAGACCAGGGCTTAAAGCCCTCCTTGAAGTCAGGAATTGAACTGGAAGCCCGACTGCTGAGAACACAGCATTCTTCCAGAATCTCGGGTAAAGGTAAAGGAAAACCTCAGTCTATGCAAAAAAGAAAACATATAACTTAACTTGTACAAACTACAGAGACAGATCAGTCTTTTATAATTTGCCTCTTGTCTGCATAGCTTATCCACTGGATGATCGACTGTGAAGCCGTTTAAAACTGGAGAGAGCTTTCAATAATCTTCAAGAAAAACAGAACAATCTGAGACTTTTGTTCTGTGTAATGAAATAAAATTCTTGGGACACATTGTGACAGTTGCACAACTTAACCATAATGTTCTGTTCGTTAACTTTACACAAAGGCAAACTAAAGTGGAACTTAGAAGAGTTGATTACATTAGGGGTAAAAAATATGTACTTGAATTTTGAGTTGTTGTGAGGTACACTGTATTTGAATATTTACTCTATAAGCTTCATAATTGTACCTGCTGTATCTGATTCAGTTGCTCTAATTTTTGCAAATTATTTGCACTCTACATGTGCTTTGATTCTGCAGGTTTAGATAACCTGAGATAAACATGTAGACCTTTTTTATAACATTGTCTGGATTGCTCTCAACCAAGTGATTTGCATCATTAACGATGAAAAGCAAGAAATTCACATCAAGTGAGCCACGTTTTCGATACGGTAAACAAGGAGAAAGATGTGTGGCAATTGAAAAGCTTTGTGTAATGCACAGTTGCACACCTTATACACACCCATAGATCTTTTTTGTACATAGGTTTGAATTTTGGTCCAAAATGAACAATTATATGGAATAATGTCACTAGATGTAAACCCATAAGATTGTGCACTCTTTTGCTATCTAGTATATCTACTGTGTAAATTTGAGGGTAATCAGTTTCAAAACTATTATTATTCCCTGATCAATAATGATGTCAAAAGACCTTGTTACTATGAGGTTTCACTGAATGGTGTATTGCAGTATCCTGAGATGTAAGTGTCTTCAATTATAGTTCTTCATAGCAATACAGGTAAATTGGAATATATATGCTCAATTACTATTTCTGGTTTGCATTTATTTATTTTATTATTCGATGAAATGTCTTTGTAATTAGTAAATTTGGGGCTAAAATCTGAGATGTTGTTTTTGCAATGTCTGTCCTTTCAATTGTGATGTATTATAGCAGTATATATGTCCAAAAAAATGTCAAAACTTAAATGCCTATGCCGTAGAATATTCAACACACGTGTGGTAATAAAAAGTTCATTTATTCATTTTTTTCTTCAAATCAAATTATCATAAGTATATTCTCTAAAAACTGGTTGATGAAGAAAATAAGAAATATACTGTATCAAGGAGAATATTATTTATGGAGAAAAAAAGTGGTGTGAATAAATAATTATTACATCAATGATCAGCTGTTTTTAAAGAATATATATTTCTAGTGAACTGTAAAGAATTGAATTATTCTTTCAGACATATAGAGATTTTCTAGAGAATAAGTGAAAGTCAGAAGGTGTGAATTTGATATAAAATGAGTGAGAGAAGAAGAAAAAGAATGTGTGGATGAATGATTGAATGAATGATTGGATGAGTAAATAACATAATTTTTAAAAACAAATGTGTATAATTCTCCTTCCCCCTCTTCCTATCTTCAGTATTGTCCTATATCTGCATTTCCGTTATCTACCTATCCTTCTATATTATATCTATCTATCCATCTTATTATGTGTCTTAGCTATCTATGTACCCATCTCTATCCAAAATCTATAAGTATCAATCTGTTTATAATAGCCATAAACATAAAATGAATATATTACCTTTAAAGCGTTTTAAATCAATAAACACTGGCTCTCATAATAACTGAATTAGAAAGACATTGGCCCTGTAGCATAAAACTTTGTTTAATATCATGACATAAATATCAAATACAAGTCCCAAATGCTTGATTCTGATTGTTTGAAAGCCAAGTAATATTTGATGTCATTATATCACAGTTTTATATTGACAAAGAGGAAGAAAAGTTGAAGATATACTGAAATATAAATAGCTTTTTGTGTCCCTTTTACCTCACCATAACACCCGTAATTAATCTTGACCTACACCAGATACCATGACTGAGGCATGAGTAGGGTTCATGCATTATGCAAAATACCACAATTATAACGTTTCATACTCGAAAACTGAAAAATCAACCCCAAATATGAAGCTTCATATTGCATATCAGTAGCACAGTTTCGAAGGGAACATCCGGGTATTTCTCGATGTTTTGCCCTCCTTAGTAATGGCGGACCGCGCTCCATGCGCGCACAGAGCTTTGAACGGGCGCGTATGACGAGTCCGCTCTCTAGCCTTAGCCTTATTAAGTATATATCTCTATGGGCGGGAATAATCTTTTCAGATTGGACAGCCTTATAAACCCAACAACAACAACTAACCGGGGAGCTAATACAAGGAGTGGAATCAAGCCGCTCCTTTGACCCATGCTTAAAGCCGCCGAAAAGTTATCATCGCTCCTCCACAACAGTCTGTTGACAAGGTGGTGAGATAAACGAACGCATGAAAATAATATCAGGATTTATAATTCCTACATCTGAAAATGGTACATCAGCAATATTGTTCGCTGTCCCTTTCAATGAATTCTCATCAATAATTATTGAATGTGTAATGAGTTGAACAGGCGAACCATGACCAACTTTTGTAATATCATACCTTTTTTCCAACTGCAAAGATACAAAAAGCGAGCGAAAGCACGCATAAACAAAAATTATCGAAGATCGTAAATCATGGATTAAATGACGAGACATTGAAATATGCGAAAATAATTGGATTATCCTAAGATATTGAGTTTTTGTCAGGATCTAATTTTTCTTCGACCAAATCTGGCACAAAAATCATAGGAAGGGCGGAGTACTAAATTTGAATAATAATTGTTTGATGCACAATTCCCAATATAATCCCCAATCATAATAGGGTGGTATTCTCGAAAGCGGTCGTACTAACTTTAATCATGGTTTAATTTCCGACTAAGTATGGAGTGCCAACAGTCCATATGAATATATTTTTTGATAATTTAATCTGTCACTTATGTAAGATAAAGTGTAATAACATAATTAATAAACAACAATATAGCTACGATATAGTTATGTTATCATGGTAATTTAGGGGACATATCAAATGGCCCCTCGCCCCCCCCCCCCGCAAACAAAAACAAAAAAAGAGAGAGAGAGAAGGAAAAGAATGGAAAGGGAAAGAGGAGAGAAAGGAAAAGAAAAAAAAGAGAAAGAAGAAAGGTAAGGATATCAGTTGCGATTTTTCCCGCCAACAAGGTGTAGATCGGGGGCATATGGAAACGTTGTATCATCCGCTCAATCTGACTTGCGTGCATAGAACAAATAAGCATTTTTCCATGAAAAAGTGAAGTTTTCTAAAATGTGCGTTTCTTTCCAGCATTGGGGCGCCGGGAGTCACTCGGGTAACATTTCATAAAGTATAATATAAAAAGACCATATGCAAATTTTCTGTACTTTTGTCGGAAAAAATAGATTTATCCAGCACAATGTCGTCTCTTTTTGCGTTGGAGAATAGCAAAAAGCGAGTTTCAATCATACTTGGCCGCTCTCGCAAGCTCTCACTCGTTTCACTGTGGTCAAGCGACTTTGGGGCAAGCGGTTAATGAAAATACTAATCGTTAGCTTTCTTCTGGTATTAACTTGTTTTGATTGATTGTATACTTTTGTCGGAATAAAGGAAACAAAAAGGCTTGACCAATAACTTATCAGCGTCTGAATTGACCTTTTGACCTTGAATTCCTGATGCAAGCGCACACAAACAGGTTCTAATAACGTCATCTTCGCTCAATCGGTGTCTTTTATCGTAAAATGCTACACTTTCACAATGTTTATACATCTTTTTTAATTATTAGTAAGATATAACATATTTTGTCTGATATCACTGAAGTTTTGGGTTTTATTTTAATGAGTAATTTTTAAATAAGAGCCATTTTACTGTTTAATTTACTGGATCGTACCATTAAAGTCGCAGGGTAGAAAGATGCATTTTCCAACCGCGCCAAATTTAATTTACGTTCCGACATTCTGGTTCGTGTTGTTAGGAATCCACTGCTTTCTGCTCCACCAAACGTCCACGTGCGGAATCGTTTATCAACTAAATTATTCAAATGTATGGATGCTTCCTTCCCAGGTGTTTGTGTTGTTGAAGCATTTCATTCTCCTGCTATCATTCTTTGTACTCCAATTGCCAGAACGCAAATCACATTTTGGTTTTATAGTTTCATGCGGAGTCGTTTATGAACTATATGTATTCAAATTTATGAATGCTTCCTTCCCAGGGGCGGTGTTTATGCATTTCATTCACCTGTTATTATTCTTTGTACTCCAATTATTGTTAGAATACAAAATGCATTTCGTTTTATAGTTTCATTCAATAAGTCAATAAAAGAGTATGTTCTGCACAATAAAAACAATGTGTGTCCCTATTGTACAATGTAATGTGTCCCCTCATTTTGTAATAGTTAATTTACCCATTCACATAATGGAACTACCTGCCCGGTGAAGCCAGTGGCCCATGACCCCTGAGCACTCAACACCGTGTGGGAGTCAGTTTGTGGTGAACTTCTTTTATGAGACAAATCAAAGCAAACGTTTCCATATGGGGGGGGGGGGGGGCACTGGCGTACTGAAAGGGGAGGGGGGAATAACATTCAAACGTGGTTTATTTCTAATTCTATAACGGTGGTTTACCAGTAATGCTGATATGACATAAGTTTCCGAAATTTATCCTCACTTTTTTTAGTAAATTATACCTATACTATTATGCGTTTGTTGGAAAATGACAAATTCCTAAATTTATAGCCAGGCAAGAAAATCTGAGATGCCTACATTTCAGGGCCCGCGGAACGGCGGGAATCGGGAGATTTGAGCTCCCCCCCCCCCCCCCCCATTTTTTTTGAAAAAGTATATTAAAGAGAAATAGAAAGAAAGAGAGCAAAAAAGAAAGAATAGTTAACTGCCAGTGTCATAAAATAATGAGGTATCAAAATACGCTCACCTGACCGTGATTAAATGCCTAAAACCCCTAAGCTTCCGAGGGCTCTAGCCCCTGGATTCCACCTATAGGGCCCTAAAGGGGGCCTTAGATCCTTATCTAACGGTAATTTAATGCCTCAAATCCCTGATTTCTGGGGGCTCCGCCCCCTGGATCCCACGCCAAATGGTGTCCTGCCAGTGTCACAAACAAATATCCTCATCTGACCGTAACTAAAGGCCTAAAACCCCTTAACTTCCGGGTCTTTCCCCCTGGACCCCGCCTAGGGCCCTAAGGTGGACCCGTGGATGCTAATCTGACGGTAATTTAATGCCTAAAACCCCTGAGCTTCTGGGGCTCCGCCCGCTGGACCTCACGCCAATTAGTGTCCTGCCAGTGTCACAAATAAGGTATAAAAATATGTTCATCTGACCGTAATCAAAATAATGCCTTAAACCCCTTAGCTTCCGGGGGCTCCGACCTCTCGACCCCACCAGGGCCCTAAGGCGGGCCCCTGAATGCTTATCTGACTGTAATTCATTGCCTTAAACCCCTGAGCTTCGGGGGCGGACAAGGTATCAAAATATGTTCATCTGACCGCAGGCGCGTAGCAGGGGGGCGGTGGGGGCAGTCCCCCTAAAACGCCGG